>JBBPNR010000084.1:0-54327 GCA_038091015.1 Boletus vermiculosoides | reverse complement strand
TTATCTCGTGCAGGCTAATCCAACCAGCAAGATAGCCCGGAAAATGGGCAGTGATCCGCGGAATAGTATCGATAGACCTGTCCACTCTGGCTCCACAAGAAGTTAGGGTCTTGGTATGAGAGCGAAGGTGTAGTCGTAGTGACATCCAGAAATTGAGCCCGTCCAAAGCCGAGCATTTGAGGCTGCCGTACACTGGTATCACTATCTGATACGCACCACGTTGATCAGTAACACAAAGCAAGGTCAAGATGCAGGCGTTGTCAACCTCAAGGCCCGGTCAGCGGTGGCCGAGAGGCACATTTCAACTCGATCTCAAAGGTAACCTCACCTTGCGGCAGCATTGTTTAGCAAGAAAGGTGTTTCAATCACAAAGGCCATGTCCAGCACCATATGCATCAATCATCATTTCGCGCATCCCGACCTTCATAACTATGCACGTCGCCAAGAAGCCAAGGGAATGAGTAGACCGTATCTTGACATGGGTTCTCTCTGGGAAGGACCCAGTAGCTTCAACAGGACTGGCAGCACCTGCATGGTGTCCCAATCGCAACGGAGTCCCAATCGCAACGGAGTCATGTCGTGCGGTGAGCCGGCCGTGTGATTTGAACCCTATGAGCAATGGCTGGGACGCTACGGCGTCCGGACTTTTTCGGAAAGCTTGTTCATTTTAGGAATCCAATTTTCGTGCCTCAAATGGTGACTTGTTAAGCAGGTACTAGGTGCAGACCCTTTTCACAGGTCAGAGCAATGCATACAATTCCGAACTATCATAATCCGCCATGTCATAGCACTACTAATGGTAGAGACAAAGTAGTCTTTCTGTGCATTCGTAATAGCGTTGGAAGAGACCGTTGGCCGCGGCCCCGGGCCGTGCAGTTCGGACGGAAAATATGTAATGCAGATTTGAACGCGCCGCTGCCTGCCAGATCTGACGTGTGCGTACTAAGCGCTATCGCTTGACGAATGCGGCAGGCCTTTCAGATCTGGAAGGCCTGATTGGATAACAGCTAGCGAAAAGGGAAATTAAGGGTTCTAGTTTGAGCTTTGGCTAGGCAGCTATGTGATATTCTACTGAGCTCGGCTTTGTTTTCCAGATTCAAATCAGAGCGACACCGTTTGTAACTTCAGCTGGCAATCCACTTCAAGTTGCGTCAGTTTTAACTTTTCGGGGGTTATTAAAATTTTTTCAACGTACGTATTCTTTTTGTTTTTCTTTTTCTGCTTGTAAGTTACGTTCCGTAACTCCGTTCTGTGACTCATGGGCATAAGTAAATTTAAAGATATGATTGGTTTTGAATTCAGCTCAGAGCACAGTAGAACGACTATCGCTGAGACAGAGAAGGAACGTTCATTCACCAACTTATATCCTGCCGCAGATTCCTGCTCATGTTGTGCAGACGAGTCCCGAGTAGTATACGAGCTTCTTCGTTGACAAAAAATTACGGCATGTATGACAACTTCAACAGGCTATTTTGGCACGGAAGATTTTCCAACAACCTCGCTTAGGTGTGGATTACCTGAAGCAGGGTGTTCCACCAACTCGAAGTGCAGACAACTCAAGGTTGTACATTATATTTAATAAGTATCGTTGGACGAACATCCCAAACTCGTGTGGCACCTTGATCTGGATCCATAATACACAGGTAAGCCTTGTATCGTCCCATTCACAAAAATCGGCAGCCACACCACTGGTGGCACGATCCTGTGGCAGGTCTGAATTTTGACGTACTTCCATTGTAACGCTCGGGTAAAAGTTCTGCAGTCACTCATCCAGCCGTAAGCCCGTCACATACGCGATCACTAGAAGCATCATATTGCCGTGATCATGACCCTTTGGAGACCTATAAAAGTAGGGGTGGTTCAGCCTTTAACGCCAGCTTCTTGCAAACCACTAAAGCATTTTCGACACCAGTCACTCTTTACATCTCGCTCACAATGCGCGTCCTCTCTTTCATCCCTGCTTTCCTCGCGGCCGCCGGCTTTGTTGCTGCTGTACCCACCGTTGCTCCTACCACTCCAGCGACACCTAGCGTTCCAGCTACACCCAGCGCCCCAGTTCCTTCTTGCGTTCCCACCTCTGTTCCATCTTCTGGTGGTTCTGGCAGCGGCGATGACGGCTCCCTCCAGGTCATCATCGAAATCCTCACCAACGCGACCACAGTAATCCAACCTTACTGCGACCAACTTAGTACGTCCGTCGTTTGTGGCTCGATGTTATTCTGACAGCTCCCCTACAGCCTCCCAGGAGGGTAGTCCTGATGTCGACTCTGTCTCTGGCATTGTTGTTGAGATTGACGCAGTCGTCGAGTTCACGGTAACGCAATTGAAAGCCCAGGCTCAGATTGACCTGTCTGGTCTTGACTTGACGAACCTCTGTTCGGCCATCTATGCTCTCCTTACGGTGAGTGCATTTATGAAATTGGTAATGTAGATGACTGAAATGTTGACTCCGCCAGTTGGTATTCACCATCTTGACCGTCTTGGTTGCAATCGTCATCAAGCTCGCTGGTAACGCTGTTGGCACCCTTCAAACTGTCATCTGCAACCTGCTGTATGGATGTTCTTATGCGTCTAGCATTATTTACTGAGAATTTCTTCTTTCTAGTAATGCTGTGACTGATCTCGTCGGCTGTTTGAAGATCTTCGCTAGTGCTAGCCTCAGCGGTGTGTTGGGGCCCATCATTTTGCTTGTTTGCGGTGTCGTCGACCTGCTGTTGTCCATTATCAATGGACTCACTGTTCTTGTCGCCGTTGCTCACTAAGCGTTGGCTCGCGTAATAAAAAGAATCTCGTTAGCGCATCGCGAGACTTGTAGTTCGGGTTGTTGTCGATCCAGTAGACTAAATTTGGATTAATCGACTCTCAAATTGCATGCAATGACAAATACCATAATTTGCCTGCTGGGTAACAACAAATGGGATGAATTTATGAGGGCTTTGACTCTGCTGATTTGTGGTATTGGTTACTATTTGGGTTGTGAATATTATCGTTCGTTTTGGATACCATTTTACATCACTCACTAGCAGAATTATCCGAGAAGGTTGTATCTACTTCTCTCCATTTGGAGGTGATGCTATAAAATACTCCTTTCGGGGTCGCTTAGCTACTTATGGGCTAATGAGGGCTTGTTCGGTTGTGAAAAAGTTCTTGGAGTGCTGTTCTCTCATTTCGGCTGCCCCGGGATACTGAGTGACATGCTTAGATAAATTCAATGGTAAATTGGAAGTGTTACGACAGGGATAGATGCGGGTCAAAATTACAGCCTAGGTTTAATCATGTATTTGACGCTATCGGGGTCAAGCACAGATTGCGGGTAAGGCAACTGCGTCGTTCTTAGGTGTTCACAACCCCCATCGACGGGCAGTATTTGACCTGTAATGTATGACGCTGCATCACTGAAGAGAAAGACCGCAGCATTTGCAACATCATTCAAGTGACCGGTGCGACCAAGAGGATAGGGCTTGTCTTTGCTGCCTGATTGATTAGAAAGCCGGGACATGCCTTCTGTGTTTCCAATTGGCCCTGGAGCGATGACGTTGGAGCGCACTCCTCTGGGACCTTCTTCGACCGCTAGCACTGCCGAAAGAGCGTCTATTCCGGCTTTGGCAGCTGAAACATGAACCTGATAAGGCGTTCCTAGTGGAGGATAAGCTACCTAGCACGGGGGACGCAAAATTATGGAGCACCTTTGTAATGCAACGTTGCGCTAACGTGGATAAACGAGCCGCACGATGCACGGATATGAGGTAATGTTGCCTTGACAGTGTTAAATGTTCCAATCTAGAATATTGGTTAAGCAATGGTGTGAAGTGATGAGCGGCAAACATACGGTATCAATTTCCATGACGGTTCTAAACCCGTTCTCCGACATTCCATCAATAGACGCGAGGAAATTACCCGCTGCACCTGCCCCGACAATATTCGACGTATTCGACGGGGGAACTTAAAGTTACCTACCGCAGATAACAAAATCAATTCGCCCGAATGTCTCAATTGTTTTAGCGACTGCGTTTTTGAGTTGTTGGGGTTGTCTCACATCGGCCTGTGCGTGCATGCATGTCATCCCTGTGGCCCGCGAGAGTTCGTTGGCGCTTTCCGTGAGTCTCTCAAGGCTGATGGATGATCAGCCAGATGTCCCACCTCAAACGGAAGTAATGAGGCTCACTTTCTTCCTACGATGACTGCACTAGCTCCGTGTCTCATCTTTACCGTCTGTAAGCTCGAAGGTTTCGCAGACGTAGCCTAGATTTTGACATACAATGGCCTCTGTCATCGCCTTGCATATCCCAGACCCACCTCCTGTGCAGAACAATACCTTTCCTTTGAAGATATCTGGCTTGAATACATCGATTGAACTCGCCACGGGAGCAACGACAAGCCTGGATGACATCGGTAGTTCAAGGGAGAAATTACTGGATGCGCGCAGCCGTTCATCCGGCAACCAAAGTTCCCCGAGCCCTTCCATGTTGATTTTTCATCCACGTGACTAAAACGCGTCGTGTATCTTCCAGTTACCTCAATTGTCTCGTCTTGTACTGTCAATCTATCGATACGGGTTTTCGAGGACCCCGAAACGTACCATGACGCTTCTCTCACTGTTCATGACAAGCACGGGCATCTTTTGCTTTGTTCCCATCTCGCAGAGGCTCGTCGAGAGCGGAATCATCCCTCCATCCAATAGCTGGCGGTTGCGGAAGCTCCCCTCTGTTCTCGCACCAACATTCTACGCTGGAAAAGAGAATAGACCGCGGTTTCTGCTCCCTGCAGACGAAGCAGGTAACGCTCGGTCAGAAGCCAGAGTGAGTGTTTCTCTCGTCGTAGCGGTGACTAGGTGCAACTTAAACGAGCAGGGGCATCACCAAATACAATCACCTCCCCCTCAGATCCCGCTATACTCCGCGGACTATACGTTAACTACCGACCAACAACTGGCGCTGCCGTGTGCGAATGAATGGAACACTAACATCGGCTCGCCGTTCGAGTGTTCCACGACAAATTCTCTATTGCAATCAACATCTATCGACACATTTTACGGGGGGGAATCAACGAGTTTCATCAGCGTAGGTGTCGTTTCAGACTTATTCGACGCTGATACTTCCCAGGCCAGACTACACAGGATATTACGCTCTGCGACAGCTGTAACGCCCTGTTACGGCAAGAAATCCCTCCCGACCACATTCCAAGCGTCATACGTGCCTTGGCGCTGTTCGAAGCCCAAGATCGATTTTCTGACGTCGTTTTCAACGAGTGCGAGGTCGCTGCTCTGACGAATGCCTTTTCGATGTTGCGGCTATAGCGCGCGACTTCCCAACGCAGGTTTCTTTGACTGGAATGCATTCCTTCTCGGTCCACCGCTTCTTAGCCTCCGATCTGTCGTTACGGCCCTCGAGATGTTGTACACATCTACCTTCCTGAGCAGACATATGTCCTTGGATGACGCATTTGTTCTGTTCCACCACATCCATGGCTACTCTCACGATTTCCTGAACGAATGCGACGTTAGCTGATCATAAAATTCGTTTTGTATCCCTTCCTCGTCTGTGCCTTCTTCCTGTCAGCACATGGTTGTCTCCTCATGTATCAGGTTTTCGTAGCAATGTAGCTGAGAAAGAGAAAGATACCTTGTTTAAATATCCGGGACTTCGGACCAATTTTTGAAGTTCTCCAGCGTCTAACAAGTTCTTTCCTTAATCATGGTCGTACTAGTTGGTGTGGGGGATCCGAAGACGAGGGTCGTTCAATCAAGAGGCATTCTCAAAGGCAATGCAACCTTTCCGAGGGTCACAGTTTATGAACGTGCCTGCTCGATTCCTCGCGGGACTTTGACCCAGGGAGATTAGGGTCTGGGTATGCCAGATGGGAGATGGGGGATGGGGGATGGGGGATGGGGGAGATCGATTGTCAGCGACCCCTGTGTCTCATGAGAGTTTGTTGAGCCTAAGGTATGGACGATAGCCTTACCTTGATATTCAAGTCTGGATGTAGCTCGGTTGCAAGAACCACTGCTCGAACTCTAGAAGGCGAATTTCCTCACAAATGGTTAGTCGGACCCGACAGTCAGACGAGACCTCGAAAAAACCTACGCCGCGCTATACACGACCCTCGTAACACGGCGGACTAAGCAGACGAGACCTGAAGGAGCCTCCCACCTCGGAAGAACCGCATGGCCTCTCGACTAGCATGGGCATTGCCTCGGACGTTAATATCAAATATCGCACGTGCATCCTCTTTCTTTATGGACTGTAGTTCCACAGTAACCATTGTGATACGACTCCTGCATTGTTAAAGACGACGTCCACCCGGCCAAATATCTCTCGAGCGCGCGCAAACGCCGCCGCAAACTCTGCGTCCTGTGTGATGTTAAACTTGGCGACGACAGGCTGAGTAGGCGCGTATTTTCCAGCAAGGTCAAATGAAACCTCGGGTTTGCGCAGGGTAATGACAACTTTGTGCCTCTACCTGTTCGAAGAGATAGTCAGTCGTAGTGCGACCAAAGTCAGTTGAAGCACCTGTAACTGACTGGCAGCTCAAATTTGAATAATTCCCAAACGTCGTGGATCTGAGCCAGACTTTTAGATTCCGCCATGTTGTGGAGTGGGTCAACCACCCAGGCCTGGGGTAATGAAGGGGGTCCTACATTCACACCAAGACCATGACCATCCAATTTATAACATCATTCAAATGCTTTGGATACAGTGTTACGTGACCGATAGAGGCGAAGTTATTGTACGTCGGAGCACTGGGTTACAGAGCAGAGCCAGCTTAGATAGATTGCAAATGCCATCCATCGGTCACTGTTGTCATTAGAACAAAGAAGTTGGTAGACAGCACAGAGGGGCTGCCTTTTGGAAATGCTGCAGGGGAGGCGACGACACGACTTGGACACGTCGCGTAGCGGTATCGCTCTGATAGGCTAAATTGTCTCTGCGGCTGATATGTACAATACTGGACGAGGAAGGTAAGATGATAGTCATTCATGCCTCAACCAACACTAACCATTATTTCCCCGAATGAATGCATCGCCGTATCTGTTCGTGACGACACCATTCACGTGCTCTTCGGTTTGCTCAAGAGCAATATTCATGTATCCGTCGAGGCACGAAAGAATGCCTACAAAAGGTCAGCTCTAGGGTGACAGCCGCTCAAGTATGACAAACGCACCACGATAGTCCACACCTGACGTTAGACGAACGATGACACGCTTCCCGACAACGCCTTTCAAAAAATCAGTGGGAGACCCTGATATGGCTGGTGGTGGTGGAGGCGGAGGAGAAACGTCGCGATCTGGTGGTGGTGGTGTACTGTCATCCATCCTCGCCTAGCTAGTCTTGATCTCGACGACAACGACAACAACTGAGCTTTCGTTAAATTTGTATAGATCTACAAGAGATAGTTACAAATAGCTTTGGTTGTGTTTGCTTGGCTCCTATGTATGGCATCCGGCTGCAATGCTATTACCATTAGGCGCTCTGACAGCGTGTGCTCAGACTCCATGAACTTGAAACTCCCTATGCCATTCTACACAACGCACTCCACCGCACATGCCAACGGTTAAACTCGTAGTAATTGGCGCTTCAGGCGTTGGTAAAACTAGTTTTCGTACTCAGGTATGTACCCAGAAATTTACCGAAATTTCAAGTCACGAGGGGTCCTCTGCGCAGTATGTTTCAGGTCGCTTTTCTACAGGTTACAGGGCCACCATCGGCGCTGATTTCATCGCGAAAACATTGCCACATCCAACTAAACCAGATGAAGTGGTCACTCTCCAGATTTGGGTCAATACTCTTCCATCTACGCAGCACTTTCTCATGCTGATTCAAAATGTCAAACGTAGGACACTGCTGGGCAGGAGCGGTTCTCTAGCTTATCTACAGCGTTCTTTCGCGGCGCTGACGCTGCCTTACTCATGTTCGATGTGAACCAGCCCGAGACCCTCGTTGGACTTAAGAAATGGTGGGAAGAGTTTCGTGAACGGGCACCCCTCTACGACGAAGACCTGGAGGATTATTGTTGTGTCGTCGTTGGAAACAAGACAGATCTTGTCAATTCGACTGTTCTTGGTTCGACGTCCACTGTCTCTGAAACCCAGGCGATCCGTTTCCTTGACGACCTCGTACCCCCATCATCCCCTCATCCGTCCTCGCCGGTCGAAGAAGTACCTATCACTATCGAGCAAGTCGCCTCGGAAGAACCGGCCTCTCCTCATGATGATTCTGATATAGATATCTCCTCGTCGTTCTCACAATCGCGGTCGCGATCCATCAATATCAACCAATATATTCGCAGGGGTCACTCAAAGCGTTCCTCGTGGAGCAGCGCCAATATAAACAATGGCACACTCACGTCCACCCACACTGGTGTCACATCCTATCACACACCTTCTTCATCTTTATTTGATGTATATGCATCCGCTCCGTCATCCCCCCTCCCTCCTTCCTTATCATCCCGATTATCGTCTCCCATGAGGACACAAAGACGCACATCTTCAATGTCGAGCACGTCCTCTTCAGCATCCACGATCACGCCCAGTCTGTTCGCCCGCAACAATGATCAAGCAGCTGCGACCACACCACCAACGCCGGCTGTTTTCTCCCCTACTCTGAATATGATACCTCATCATCCCCTACCTCCAGAGAGAGGCCCTAAGCTATTTTTCACCTCAGCAAAGACAGGGGAAGGTGTCCACGACGTGTTCGAGTATATTGCTCAACGCGTCGTCACACGATGGGAATACGAGGAGGCCATTGAAGCGAGGACATTACGTGTGCAAGAATTCCCGGAGACGATCAGACTCGGGTTGACGAGGGGAGAATCGAATAAGCAGCTTACGGGGCGTTGCTGTTGACCAAGAACTGACTGTGTTTATTAGTATGTATCTGGGTTGGTTAAATTCCTACAGGGTACTTGAAGTTTAGCTTGTTAATTAATTAGAATGGTATGGGGACAGTTGACTGGGGGAGGGCGGGTAGCATGACAATATGATGACTGATTCCTTGTGACGCGGCATATCCTCATCCGTGGAGTCTCGGATCAGTCAGACCAAGCGGAGGGGACGATCGATAATACTTTAGTCAGATTTCATGTAACCCATGCCTCGAGGCTTGGGCGTAGCAGGATTCAATGGAGTTTACAATATTTCACGACCCACCAAAGTCTAACCCTGAACACCGGTAACGTTCGGCCACCATGGCATGCGGCAGTCCAAGTTAGCCCCACATGAACGATGATATCAATCCGTCAGCCACTACGTTTCAGTCTGAACCCATTTCCCATGCCGAAGCCGGACGGTATCTAGAAAATACGTACAAAATAGTTGAGTACACACGCCCACACCGCCCTCTCTCCTACTTATTGGTTGATTTTAACCATCAACTTCTCCCGTGCACCCACGACGTCTGTAATATCACGGAACCCGCACAGGCCCATGGTAATATGCAAGTCGGCAATCGTTTGCATCAGAATCTGTTCTACACCTGCCTCGCCGGCGATGGCAAGGCCATACATGAACGGCCGACCGACTGGGAGCAATGCCGTCAGTGAGAACCCGGGTCAGAAAAAAAAATACTTGTGTGATGGCGAGACGTACTGAGCACAGCTTGGGCACCAAGTGCGAGCGCCTTGAGGATGTCACTTCCGGTCCGAATGCCCGAGTCGAAGAGGACAGTGAGCTTGCCCGTGCTTTGTGCCTTGCGAACCTTGGATGATTGCATCACCATATCAAGTGCATCCAGCGCACCGATGGATCCATCGACTTGACGACCGCCTGGGCACTGTTCAGTCCCAAATGCACGGAAAATATCCACCCAGCACGGTACTTACCGTGGTTGGAGACGACGATGGCGTCGATGCCCAGGTCGATTGCTTTCTCAGCATCCTACAGAGGGGGTCGATGATTTGAATTTTCATCGCCATGTATAAGATATGAGCCCAGCTAATTCCTTACCTCTGGCGCGAGTATACCCTTCAGCACGATCTGACCATCCCAATTATCCCGGATGAACTGGATTTCGTCCCAACTTCTAAAGATGCCCGACGCAATCTCGCCAATCCACTTGCTTCCCAAAAACATGGCTTGTTGTGCAACCGGATCCCCATTTGCAGCTCTTCTTTGGATGTCTTCTTGGAGGTACGGGAATGACGGACGCTCGTGACAGGCTTCCAGCCCAAAGCGAGCCATGAACGTTGGATCCGAGGTGCCTTGCTGTACGCCGAAACCGTGTCCGGCTGGGCTATACGGAATACTGTGATCGTGTGGACGCCACCCGATGAGCATCGTGTCTACTGTAATCATGAGCGCGGTGAATCCGCTCGCCTTGGCGCGCCTGAGGAGAGACTGCGTAAGCTCGACAGAGTGCGTCCTATAGCCGATTCAGAGTTCAGCTTCTGGTACGATAGACAGGAGTGGAAATAGACCTGCCAATAGAGCTGGTACCAGCGGTGCCCGTTCGGTCCTTGAGCTTCCGCAATCTCTTCCATGGACCGGGACGCAGCAGAGCTGACGATCAGGGGTATGCCGACTTTTGCTGCTGCACGGGCCGTCCCAAGCTCGCCATCGTTATGCATCAGGCCCTGTGCACCCACCGGAGCGACGAAAATCGGCGCAGGGTGCGTAACGCCAAAGATCGTGGTCTGTTGTGGGGACATGTATATCAGGATCGTCCGACTGACGCTTTGGGCTTATATACCTCGAGATTACGTTCCCCTACATCGTTGAGCACACGCGGGACGAGCTTCCACCTGTCGAGCGCTCTCCGGTTCTCGGCATACGTGCCAGAGGTTCCCGCACCTTTCAACACATACGAGAAAGCAGCTGGGAAACGAACATTGTAAACATCATGATCACTGGCATAGGTTCGGTTGCACTGTCACGATTCAAGAAAGGATGACTGACATGGACTGTCCCTGAGTACCTCCCGCGCCTTATCCTCAATTTCTTGGATATCGACCGTGCCTAGGACAGGCGGCTTCCCAGAACCGTATATCCCAAACAGCCACGCGACCCATCTGCTGAGTGGCGGCGCGACAGTGTTCACAGACATCTCCGAATCCGAATCCGAATCTCAGCCCAAGTACTGATACCGAACCGAGTTGAGCTGAGGCTGAGCGCTAATCACCAAAGTGTGTGCGACACGTCGAAGTCGATGACAGCGTGGCACTCCAAGTTGCAATTGCCTTGCGAGGACGAACGCCTTTAAGTATGAAGGTGGCCTGCGAATGTGACGGGTAAAGAAAGAATCTGGAAGATGTCCCTTGGGAGTGGACCATGGGGTAGGATAGCATATTTAATGCTTCATTGAGAAGGGGATACCCGCACCCCCGTGCAGGGAGTCACGGCAATATCGTTCGGTATTCTCATAAAGAACGGACCACATGATGCCCACAACGGATAGCGGACTTCCGCCGCCTTTGAAATCGGAACGCCTAGTGCCGACGCGGGCGAATCTTGACTCGGATAAGAATGAGTAAAGAACTTGGTTCGCGCCTCTCTCTGCTAGTAGGGTCACGAATCTGCTCCCCAGGACTGGTCCTGAGTACTGAGTTCCCTCAATGCCGCACTATACGCTGAACCGCGATCGACGATATCAAGCAAAGTTCCAAGAACTGTGTGAAGGGGTGTCTGTGGTGGCAGGATCGATTGATCATGGGTTTACTTCAACACTCCCGACCCGGGCCGTCACGCGCACGTTGCCCACAGCAATGCATGGTGGGTCAAACGTTCGAATTCAAATAAAAAAATCCTCCTTTACACTATATCTAGAAAATATTCCACCTACAACACCCTTCAACCCACTCTATAAATATTCAAAAGAATACGGAAGAACAGAAGAGGAAAGATAAAACGTAGAACAGAGTCTAACAAAATCATGTCAGCAAGGCACATTAATGTACCTACGTTATGTCGTCTTTTGCTTCTTGCCGAATCTCTGGCGATATATCGAAAGCACCCATCCCCAGACATAAAACGCCGGCCAACCTGCCCTCCTCCAAACAGTGCTTCCCGTCGGGAAGAAGCTACTTTCAACCTGAAGCGCAATGACAACCCACGCAGCAAAGAGTGTCAGGCCGACCGTCCCTTCGATATAGTGAGCCAGGGTCTCTCCACCAGAAGGGTTGATCTCGATGACGTTCATGCTGAATACGTTCTGTGTGGATCATGTGAGAAAGCGAAGAAGATGGACCGACCAAGCTACTTACGGCCATGAAGTTGGCAGGCAGGAAAACCATCGTTAGATAAGAAATCTAAATTTATTGTCAGTATTTTCTCGACAACGTGCAGCTAACAGAGAGGGGGCACACACTTGCTTCATTGCGGCCGAATCTCGGACAGTCGCGATCGTCAGTTTTTTCATGTACTTGCTATCATCGATGTTGACACTGGCGAATGCCTGGATAGGCATAGTTGGCAAAAATAAACACGAAATCAAACGAATCATACCAAGTTTATGACGTTCTTCAACCGCATCACCTGCATCGATCTCTGACTTTCTAGCCTCTCAATTTCCGAAATAAGGTATTCGGTCTCTTTTTTCAAAATACTTGTTGATTCAGCTCGCTCCTTATCCGTCACAGAAGCATCCTGCATCGCAGGATTCGCAGTCTCTTGCACAAAGACTACGGATTTCCGGAAATCTTCGAGGAGGTTCCGATAGAAAAGTAGATGTGCCTGCAAAATGTGCAAGTCCCGCGTCTCCCTGATATGTTCGCTGCTGAGAACCAATTGTTCCTGTGAAAGTGACGCATGCAACATATTATCCCCATCACCAATGCCGCACTTACCAGATAGTTGATGTGAGCATAAAGAATCTCGAACACTTCATCCCACTCATACATGGCATACCATAAAAAACACAGAAATAGGCAAGTAGGGTCTTTTGACTTCTCGAAAATCTTCGACCAGTAGACACTGCGACCGGTTCGATTGATAAGACTGTGGAGTTGTTCTGCTGTCGTCCTGCGCAACTTCGGGTGGTAGGATATAATAGTACTGGTTTGCACACCTCGGACCATGTGGACACTGAGCAGGTCTTGAAGGATGTACTTTTTACCTGGGGATAGATATGTTATCTGAACCGATTCAGCTGAACAAATACATACATGAATCCAGATAGAGTGGAGATTGGGTATCAATGATCTGGCCGTCTGAAACACAAATTAAGGGTGTAGACAGAGAAATTCAGATACACACACCTTCTTGCGACGATGGCGAACCTGGTTCCTTTGGCGCTTTTGGTTGCGGAAGTAGCGAGATTGGGCCTGCAGCCGTCCGATCGAGAACGCGAATGAATGGAAGAACGACAGTGATGTCTGATATGTCTGAGTCCCGAAGCAAAAAGGTAATACAGGCGCAAGAGTGCTCACGATCGCTTTGTTTTGGCGTCAGATTCTCCTGGTATCTTGAAGGTATCCAATTCGTCGAGGACGAGAAGAAAAAAGGTTCTACATTATATCTGTGCAAAGTTTGGTTTTGCGTAATCTCAAAGAAACGATGCACATACTTCTCCCCCAACATTTGCAGAACTGCTTTGGTCATATTCTTAACAAAAAGGGCTCGCACACGAATATTCTTCTCCCTCTGCAACACCATTATTCTTTTCGATGACGAAGTAAAAAACGAGAGGACCCACTGGACAATTTAGCATATCCCAAAACGCAACTTCAGTCTGGCTATCCCTGATCGTAAACATTTTTGGGCTTTCTTCACCAAATTTGCCATTGTAAAACACGTCCACTTTGAAGATATCGCTTTCTCCAACCGGGCACGCCGTCAGCATTTCACAGCGTTTCACTTGACTCTCCGTCCAATTCGAGAATTTACTTTGTGGGTATCCTTGCCAGGATCGTGTGTCTAAAATCGTAGGCTGTTCGGGGAGTGGGGTGACTCCAAGAACATCTTCATCGAAATCCATCCATGGCCATGGCCCCGAGGGCGCTGCGTGTCGGTAGCTGCAGTTCAGAGTTTTGAGTAGTTCGCAGGTATCGTCAATGGCGTGCAGACTGGTCCGGGGACTTACATTGGAGTGGGCGTTTTGCCTAGTACACAGCTTTCTTGATTCGCATTGTCATTCTGTTTCCGGGTATCATGCCGTCCTACTTCTTTAGACACTTCTGTCGAAGTTCTGGGTGTAATTGGGTCCATGGGTATCGAGAGGTGCCCCGACATTGCTCTGAGAACGTGGTTGAAAGAGAAACACGCGTTGACCTGACACAGCGCTCGATGGTGGGGGTCGTGGCGCGGTTGGGAAAGCGCCCATGGATAAATATACACTCAACAGCTATAAGTAAGCGAAGACAAGGACATTAATGCTGAGGAGCAAAAACAAAAACAAAAATCTGGGTAAAAACTCCATGGAACGGAAAGACAGAGTACACATGAATAATACCCAATACCTTCACGGAGCAGTCAGCAACTATGTGTATTTCTAGCCAGCTAGGACCCCAAAGGAGCGGTCAAATAGTTTGACATTGTTCTGTCAAATCCGCACTGAGGACTGCCAGTAGGTGCATGGACACCCTTGTCAGTCTAGTTGGGGTTGAAGTGACTTCAGGTCAGATGAACATACTTGAACGGATAGACAGATTGATAAGTCTCAGGCTATTGGCATCGGGTGAGGTTGTTCTCTCCACCTAAGTTACGGGAGTCGGGACAGCCACTATATAGATACCATGCACAGGGGGAAGAGGCCCAGACGAGTACAGGAACCGTCTCAGTTGGCACAAGTAGGCAGAATATCCTCTGGTATAGAAGCGGGAATGTGTAAGAAAGGTTTTAATCCGTTTTCCTGTTTTCCATCGCATTCGTAGGGTAAGGGGGACGAGATCGATACACTCACAGGATGTCTGTTGCCCCCTGAGGCCTGACTTCTCGTCTCGACATGAGGATACCCAGTATTAATACTTATTGCGCTGAGACTCCTCCTGTTCAATCACCATCACTAAGCCAACTGAATGGGATTTAACTTCCAATGGCATAGGCTACGCAGCACTACGCTTCATCAGCTCGGGGCCCAGCCGCATAAGTTGACGAATCTGCGCCTTGTTATGCTCGGAAGCGCTTTAACTACTGCGACAAGCTGTATATCGAGTGCAGGGCCCTTTATCGTCGGCGGCCGTATAAGTATTAATAGAGTGCCCCCTGATCCGACCCATACCGCACGAAGCACAGTGTGCAGCTTAGCGTGCACAGAGGACTTCCGCCTCTGAGTGTTTGTCTCATCGATTGGCTGCAGCCTTGAGAGGGTTGTCATAATTGTTCACAGGCTGTTTGAATCTCCATGACACACATCGGCATTGCATTCAGCCTATGCTTGATGGCTTACCGAGATAAACGAACCCACTGTATGTGACATTGCGTGTTGGAGATCAACGGCCCCTTGAAATCCTGAGGCTTGGTTGAACTTGGGTCCGCTACTATTATAAGACAGCCAAACGGAGTTTGCCTGTTTCAAACCGAACAACACCGAATTGGGATTTGGCAGCCTATAACCAGGTCCCAGGGGTCCGACACGAGTGAAATTGATCAATACGGGGCCCTAATGAGGGACCGTGGCTGCGAAGCCGAGAATGCTTGTCTTGAATTCCGCTGTGGTACCAACTAGATACTAACTTATCGAAGAACAACCTTCAAGGCCATCAGTGAGTGGACTTCTGTGGACTTGACCGAAACCTCGGTAACAACCAGTTACGGCCAGTACCTAACTGGCCTAACCACCCAGGACCCATCATAACCGCTTCAGATTCGATCCTTGATGGCACACCCAGGAAAACGCACTGGTGGCCCATGTGACAAAAATTCGGACTCGCGTGTTCAGTCGAGTTGTATTCTGACAATTTAGTGCTTACCAGCAATGCGTTCGCGGAAGTACATAAGGTCGTGTACATCTCCGTTGGGAGTTAGGCGTCCACCATGCGCACGACTGCGAGGCTCCACGCCGCTCTCTAGGTGAGCACAGTAGTTGTGCCACGTAACGGGATATTACTGATCCGATGACGGCGATGAGGTCACGGCCCCATAGCACATTGCACGGGCCGCTTGGGTTGCTTGAACTGCGCCGTTTCTACCATTATGCGATGGTGGGTCTGCCATGCTTGTTATATCGATGTCAAAGCAAGTCGGGAATCATATATGCGCACGCTAGCGGCTATGTGGACGAAGAAGAGACTGCTTTGTTCATTTCAGAATGTCATGATTGTGCTTACATAATAATGCGAACGTTTCCACCAATAACGGTTCTATTCGAACATTCCGTATGCCAATCTGGGATGTGTTCCAAACAGAAATTCCTTCAGTCGTGTACCATATATTAAATGGCTGAGTACTAGGACCCACGTCGATTCCCGTTCAAATCTCTACGCTGTGTTCAGCGTGGTTGGTCAGCTGGCAGTGACTTTCCAATCCACTACACGTTCCATTGCAAAGTTGTCTCATCCCCGAACGAGGTGTGTTATTCCTTGTGGACCGAATGGTACATTTATACTCCCCATCTTTCTTCTGACTCGCAGTTTTCTGCTCTTATGCGCAGAGCGTCTCTGTCTCAGGGCTCAGATACCCCTCATGACCTCTGGATATGCCATCGCCACCTTGGTGGTATTCATCATCTCCATCTTCTTCGTAATCCGTCCAGTTTCCATACCCACACGCCGTCCTATACCTCGAATACCAATAAACCTCACTACCGCGCCAATCCTCGCTATCGCCATACTATGGGCCGCCCAATGTCTTGATCCAGCGGTCATTCGCAACGGGATCGTTGGCACGGAAGGTGTTAAACCTTACAACATCCTCATCTTGTTTTTCTCTCTGGCTTACATGGCCATAACCCTCGACATCACCGGTGTACTCCAGGCCGCTGCATTTTGGGTCAGCAACATGGGTGGTGACAATGGATGGAAGCTGTACCTTTACTTCTATGTCATGCTCACCCTTCTCTCGATCCTGCTGGGCAATGATCCCGTCATCCTCTCTGGAACCGCATTCTTGGTCTATTACACAGAAGTTGCACAACTCGACCCTACAGCGTGGATCATGGCTGAATTCGCTGCTGCGAACACTGCCAGTATGGTTCTGTTTGTGGGCAATCCCACGAATGTGTGTATTTCCCACTCCCACACCCACGCTTACGGATGCTGAACGAGTTCATACAAGGTGGTCATCTGTGAAGGCTTCAGTGTTAACAACGCCGCCTTCACAGCGTATACCATTCTTCCTTTCGTCACTTGTAACCTCTTCTGCTTCGCTGCACTGGCATTCCAGTACCGCAAGCAAGTCCCGCGGAAATTAAAACGTGCCGAGCACCGGAACCCCCGGTCAGCTCTTCTGGATCCTGTTGGTGCCTGTGTTGGCAGTTTCATGCTCGGCGCAACACTTGTCCTCTGCCTCGTCGTAAGTTTCTTCGGAATTGATGTCTGGATGATCAGCTTGCCCTTCGCTTTTGGCAAATTCCTATTCGATCTTGGGTGGGATTATTATCGATACCCCCGTGGTATCCCGATGTTGGGCCATGGGTTGCCCAAGCCTGCCGGAGAGGGGCTTGATGAAGGTTCTGCGATCGAGGAGTGCCCACGCACGGAAGACGGCCCCCCGCATCATACCTCACCCACCGATGTGGAACGATCGCCATCTTTTCCAGATGACGAACCGACCGCTGTCGGATCGCATACTACCTCTCCCAAAATTGAACCCAAAGTGGGGTCACAACCCGACCCCACTCCTGAAGCGGAGATCAAAGTGCCGTATATTTTCTGGTGGTGTCGGTCGTACATGAACAGTCTGCACGACCGACTCGGCAAGCGATTCCCGACTTTCATCACTGCGCTACCACGATTGCCCTTCGCTCTCGTCCCCTTTGCATTTTCTCAGTTTATCCTTATCGAAGCGCTCAATCACCAGGGATGGGTGAACGTGTTTGCTAATTGGCTCGTTCGAGCATCTCATAATCAAATGCACCCTACCATCTGGTTGATCGGTGTCCTCGGCGTTATCCTATGTAACCTCTCGGGCACCAACATTGGCGCCACCATCCTGCTCACTAAGGTCGTTCGTGCAGCCGCTCTTCCATACGATACCAACCGTGCAGCTGCCATAGCGCTTGCCGTGGCATCGAACATTGGCGCCGTTAGCTTCACGTTTTCGGCTTCGCTCGCGGGTCTGCTCTGGCGAACCATTTTGGGGCAAAAGGGGATCCACGTAAGGCAAAGAGATTTCGCTTTTTGGAATCTTTTACCACTCTTGGTGATGACAACGGTGGGGCTTGGGATTGTTTCCGCAGAGATGGCAGTTCTATTTCGGTCGTGAAGGAGGTTTATGGTGCATGTCTCGCACGCACGTGCTCTTCCTGCGGTAGTCGAAACTCGCAGACGCGAGCTCCCCGCATACAACAATGGTAGGCCAAGAATGGGACAGACGCGGGAGGGGTGATCATCCTACTCAAAAATTCGCAGTGGTTGTTAGGAAAAGGACACAATTAATATCCATAGAACTTTCGGACTGTCAACCAATTTCAGGGTTAGCGTGCATGTTCCAATTTGGGCATTTCGTTCAACACAATTAGACATGTATCGATACGCACCTCGCTCTTTTTTAGTAGTCCAGGACAATAGATTTCCCTCAGTTAATAGAATAGAATATATATGCTGGAATAGTCATTTCTGTGATAATTTGGCTGGCGGCCAGTGCATCCCCAGGAGCTCAGGAGGCTTCAATGGACTTTTAACTACTTCTCGCTTCAGCCAACCTTGGCACGAAGTCTGTAGAACGTTTTCTGATGACTCGATAAGTCAATTACTTAGATATATAGGGTTCTATAGTGCTCAAGCAGATTTTTATTCCCCTCGCCGCAAATGGGTTCATTTCATTTATTGTACCTCGTTACACGCAAGCCACCCACCGATCATTATTCGATATATATATCTATAATATTGTTACGGTGGCTATCTTTAGGTTTTCTATGGAACATTGGCCAAGGTCCTCGCATCCCACAGCGCGGGCGGGAGAAGTTGACAATCGAGTTCTTTCAACCACTGTGCGGCGGCGTTGGGTGTTCATCTTCCCTCATAGGGGTGAAGCATGTATACGTCTTTTTCTAGAAACCTCAAGTCCTTGTGGCGAGCGTAGGGGCTATGCATACATGTGAGAGAGTGGGGGGTTCGAAGTGAGATGCTAGGTAGTCAAGATGGATGCCGAGCGGTGTCTCGGCCGATAGGAACATGTACGCCATCGTGGATAGGGCGGGTTTACTGAACCATCCTGTGTTTCAACCCCTTGCGAATGAAACACATGCCTTTTTGCCGATCAGACATGAATGCCATTGCGTGATTGATCGTATGGAGACCAAAGGTCGCGCGGGATGCACACGGTCGATGGCTTGCACGCAACACAAATTGGGTGAATTAATATTCGAACCGGCGACCGTATGATATACATATGCTGTGAGGTGGAGTTAGAAGGAATGTCCATGTTGAAGGCGAGTAAAAAAAACGATAGATTTCAGGACTGTTGAGGTAAACCCCGTCGTAGATGTTCTACGTAGAAAGGTACGCACCACGATTTACTTGACATTTATTACATCGGTTCGGACCCTGCTGACGTCATGGAAAACTTTAAACGACATTAGAAAAATCACAACCGGGTAACATACGAACTCGATCGGCAGATACCACACTGTAGTCAACCTATAGTCAGCAATTAAAGCATGGAAGAGGTGAGGGGGCGTATGCCACGCGCAAACCAAAAACATTCCCAATGAATTCGTGAACAGCCCCGACGGTCTGCCGCATGAACACTGATCACTTGTGATATGGATCAGCACAGCTGCTAGCATGGAGCCAATAGTTGCCAGACAGTCCAGTGGCAAAATTTGAATTTGTCATCCTGCGTCATGACGTATAGGTTGCGACCGCCGACAGCTGACTTGGATCTCCAGGAACGTGTATGTTGTTTAAATTTACAAAAACCACATACACACCTCCTTGCAGGACTGCGACTCACAGCGTCGTCGTCGAGTCCTACATACAGCTAGCGGCGAGGCGTTGCCGCCTCAAGCCGGTCTAGGATCTAGGTCCAAAATAATGGAGCGAAAGGAGGTTCCGGACCGACGAGGCAGTGCAAGTTGGTCATTCTGTCGCAACATGCAAATTCCCTCCGATGGAGTGTCCCAGGTCCTGTTTGAAGGGGAGAATGCCAATCTGGGTCCATAGGAAACTTGCTGGTAAGCAACCACAAATTGGTTAAATTATTCAACGTACTGGTTGTGGATCTTACTACACGCCGTGTTGCTTGTGAGTGTCTCACTTTCGTTCGCCATCAAAGGCGAGTCTTACACAATTTGTTGTACACAGATTCTCGGTTTCCTTCGCAGGTGCGGCCAAGGCCGAAGTCCCGGAGCTCCTGATAGAAACTTCTTTGGCATACATCCCGAGGGTTGCTCTTCAAACAGGATTTCCTGACTGCTCCCCTGATTTGGGAGATCCAGCATTCGCGAAGGTCGGCTTCTATACCTATTATGACGTGTGAACATATTTTGCTGGCATACGGTGCTGACTCGTTATCAGCACCCCAAATAGATACTGATCCGCAAGCAGGAGGTACAGGGTATGTAACTCACTCCATCCCCACGCATACAGTCAATGGCAGATTCGCGGCGCTGCGTTTTTCCCATTCTTCAACGAGGTGTTCCTGTGCTCTCCGAAGCACAACGAGACAAATTCGGTTCGTCGTGCCGTGCTCTTGTATCCCTTGCTGTGTACATCCTGCGTTCGAGGATGATCCTTTTACATCGCAAATAAGTTGAAATGATATTGAAATTGAGATATTGTTGTTCAGGATCCTGTGAAACTCCAGATCTGGAGAATAAGGAAATGGGGATCAGAGCAATTAACAAGGGTCCCCCTCTTCTGATGCATGGCTGTCCTTTCTGCCTTGCTGCTAATCACCAGAAAATCCGAGGTGATAGACAGTAGTAAGGAAAGGGTCCTTCGGCGGGCGGGATAAAACGCTAATACACTGCACGCGAATGGACGGCGGCTCAGCGCTCAGCTGCCAAGTATTTCTCACGTTGATCGTCCCGCCAAAAATACTAACGGAATGCATCTCCTATAGCTCACCGCATACCGCGGTTTCCTTTGGCGAGGTGAACGGATTGAGTAACCTGTTTATTATGTTTCCAGACAGAGACACAGGTTCGTTGTTGAACCGTATCCTGCATGCCATCTCCCTCTTATTCGGGAAATGATCGGACAACTGCACGTTCGAGTATTCTTACCGGTAACATAAACAATACAAAAGACCAACAAGGCTTTTCTAAACCACTATTGATTCTGCAACTGTCAGCATCCTTTCCGCTTCCCAGAGTTTCCGAGGGAGACTGAACTGTATCTCCCCTCCTCGCGCTAACGATTTTCTACCTTACAACAACACTGACCTCTCTGTATTCTAGGTCAAGCTTGCTGTTGTCGTCTTCGCTGACCGATTGATTATTGATCGATATGGCATTTCCATCGTCGATGTCAGAATAGTCCAGTATCCACTAAAATATGGAGGGAATCTGGAAGAGTACGAAAAGGGACTGGTAGAATTGGTAAAGTGTGAACATTTCTCGACAGAATGCTGACCGCCGTCGATCGACCACGAAAATGTCCCGCCATCATGTAAAGCACTACTTCAGTCTGTGCCCGAATACCGATGGTGTAGTTTCGAGATTCAAAAATAAGATACATGTATGCGAGTGGAGTTTTGGGATGGAAGCCTAGGGATTCCTGGAGAGGAAGAAGAGAATCCGCGTAAGTAAAGTTCTGTTGAAAGCGATCGTTCAGCCAAGCGCTCGGAGCCCACCTGCCTGGTTCTACTTCTCACCGCTCCACTTTCCGCTCATGGATAATGTGATACGAAATCTACAAGGCTGTTCTTGAAGCTTGAGCGGTAGTATCATAAGCTACACCACCACCGAGTTCGCGTTGACCTGGAATACAACTAGGCGACCTGCCTGCAGTGCATCCGTCACGTTCTACTTTCCGTTCGCGAGGGGAGACATTTTCCATCCACCGGATCTATGTTACTCTTCTATAGAATTGATAGAATTTGCCCATATCAGTACCACTGGCAGACTACCAGTGGGACTTGAAACGCTCGCTTGTCTCGAGGCCGATGGGATGCATGTAGAGTCAATACCGGGGATCCCCAGTTGCACGTTTGTCTCCACTCGGTGGAATCACGCCTGTGGTGGCCGTTTATTTATCCCAGCGCAGAACTACTTAGGTGTGCAGGAATATTTACTGCCACGGAGCGCTCCGGCCACCGGCGCCTCCCCGAGCGCTTCTTCGTTGGGTCTCCACATGCACACCTCTAGGCTCATTCTTATACTTATAAGTATACACCGTTCGTTCTCTTCCCCATTCCTCTTCCCCTTCTCTCACTCGCCTCCTATCCCCCTCTTCCTCCGCGTCCTCTCGCGCCTCTTTCCCCGCGGCACTTCCCTCCGCGACTAGGATTCCCCAGGCGCTCCGCAGATCAGAGTATCCCGTTCACCGGCACCCTCTCGGATCACCCTTCGCGTGATCCTCATTTGAGCCCTCACTCTCTCCGAGAAACAGTACTCCAGGAGGTTTGACTCCCAATAGATCACTGCAAAAAAAACACCACATGTTGGACTGTTTCGGTTGGCTCCATGGTATTAAAGCGTCAACTTAATTCAGCGACTCATTTTGTGTCGAGTACCCAGTGACATCCCGCATCGTCATGCGAGTCCTAACCTGATTACGTTCACAGATACCTCAGACCCCGATGCAACTCCGCCTCTGCAGAAACGACGCAAAGCCCAGTTGCGACCATCACAGGCAGCGGCGAGGAGTTCCAAAATGCCCTCCCCTTGCTTGAACCTGTATCTTGTTTTACATCAGAACTCGTTTCCAGAGCAGAACGGCGAGCGACGCTGAAAAGGTGAGGTTCACTGCGCCGATATTGGACGCAACAGTAAAGTCCATGCCCACCGAACGATTCGAATGGTCGTGGAGTGCGACTGTATGACCGACCTTGGCAAGGAGGATAGTAGCACCAATACTGATGCAGCTTTACGGAGAGTGACATGGACGATACTGGTCACCCAGAAGGTAAGGCGTGTCTCCTTGTGAGAAAGTTGCCACCAGTGTTCGAGTACACCGACAATGATAGGGTGGGAGAACACGAAGGGTACCAAGGCAAACGTAAGCGTAATGCGGCCATGATGGCTGGGATGTGTTTGTCGAGTAGATGATGTAGATCCTGAAGAGAGGTCCCATGTACGTTGAAGAGGGTTATTGCCTCCTGCTCAGCAGCGAATGTCCGGTGAGGTTGACCCGTTAAGCCCACAAGCATGCTAGATCAACCATGGACCCTTACCTGCCGGACCGGGACCTTGGCCGGCCGCGGAGTATCTACAACTCTGATTTTGCCCGACGTCAAAGACAAACTTTCTAGGAACAGAGAATGGCAAACTAATACACCAGACGGAGTGTTCCAAGCATGAGACTGCCGACCCAAGAATTGACCGGATGTAGAAGAACCGATCTGCATTTTGGAGCACTACGAAGGTGAGGTTGTGCGGTACGCTTGCCTGTTCCTGATATTGGGCTGCAGTTAGAACGACGATGCAAATGAGAGCACGTGCAAGCAGGCTTGAAAGGACAGCTGGTTAGCATCCCTCACTGGCATTTCTTGTCCGAGCTCCTCCAAGTATGTTACAAGGCAGTTATTGGCGTAGAGGACTGTGCCAGTAGCAGTACCACCGGCCTGAGGGAACCACCGGCATCGCGTGGATCAGCATTCGCATCACGTCCATAGTAAGCACGTCCGTGTCTTTCCTAGTGCTATTGTGGCATCATTCTTGTCCATCATCTCGACGCGACCCTCCTCAAGAATGTATGACAGAACGCAGACCGTCGCGTTATAATGCATTTCATACATACAAGGAACGATCGTCAAAAAACGCTAGCGATGAATGAAGATACACCATAATCTTGCACTGTAGCATGGTTTTACTACGCGCTCGATCCGGGCATCATTGTCAGCACGGGGGAGCGCATCTCCACCCCGCGTGCTCGGCGATAATGCAACGGAAGACCAATCCCATCGATATGGTACTGTTCCCCAACCAATTCCTTGACCGCAACCATCAACTTGTCCAGACGCGTTACGATACCAAACGTGGTCGACACTCCGACACAGAAAGTCCTGCGATGGCGTGCTGGGTGATAAAAAAGGGGGAGAGGGGGCCGGTGACGTACAAATACTGCAAACTCTCGAGCGTTTCTTCTGTCAACACTTTTGGCAGACCAAAGTCTTCTTCGGATTCTTCATGTACGACATTCAAACCATGGTGACGCTTCATGAAACGATTGAGGAGTGGACATGGTGTTACTTGGGGAAGGGGATTTCCAGTCCGAAGAGAAGATGATATCAGACCTAACAAAGACGTCCAGGGAGCTCTCGGTGACGAAATGGGAACCACATACTCATGACGGCCAACACGTCGCCCTGGAAGTCCGCATCCGACATCCGTGTCCGCTTCAAGAGCGCGTGTGCCCATGCAGGCTCCATTTGCTCTAAGACCGATGCCAAGTGAGACAATAGATCTGTTATTTGGCTGTGCAAGTCCGTGAGCAATGAAATAAAACTAGCTGAAGAGAGATATCACACATCTGCAGCTCCAGGATCCGTTGATACCTCTCAGCGGGCCATTTACCCCGGAGCGAGAACTGTAAGACATGAGCACATAAATGTAAAATATAGTGAATATCGTGGACAAACCTCATACACAACATTCTGTTTTAACACGATAGACCTCTTCAGTTTGCTTAGGATAGCAAGACCGTGCTGAACAATCACAGTTGTCTCGCCCTCCTTCTTCGTGTTTGCAAGTGAGATCACGGAGCAGTACACAGACCAGATCTCTGCCGCGGTGGTGGCCAGGGTCTTTCGTTGGTACAGACGAATTGTAGTTGACGGAGGAAGGAACGAGAAGATGCTGCGCAAGTACTTAACATAGAGGTATTGGTATGAGCAAAAAATATACCCAGCGGCTACCACGCCAACTGTCACGAGGACAAATCGTTTCTGTTCAGGGGGATAAGAAAAAGATGGTAAACTGTTTGACAGCAAGATTTACCCAGGCAACGTCAATGCCGTATCCTGGAGAGGATGCTGAAGCAAGATGTGTATCTTGGTACGAGTATCCAAAAACCTTTCGAGTTTGGTCAGGTCGTAAAACACAAGCTCGGCAGTCACTTAACGTACCAAAGCAGACGTAACCCATATGATCAAGTTGGTCATCGGAGAAACAGGCCAATAGAGGCAGACGAAGAAAAAGAATGGGAAGCAGACAAAACATACAGCTGCCAAACCAAAGGGATTTCCTTGGCCAGATCCTGTTGATATGTACCTGGTGTGCGGTCATCAGATCACGTTGTATGCGTGAAACTTTTAAGGGCACGAACCACATCACAGTACCAACGATTCCTCCAACGAAGGTGCTGACTATACGTGCCACAAGCCCGAAGGTAGTGTCCCCGCGGAATCGAGCGAGAGTAAGCTGGCCCATAACGCTGTTTACATTAAGATACCCAAATCTCGCGAAATTAGTGTATGAACTCACACAGCCCATACAAATTTGTTTTCTTGTGATCATGGTTAACCAGTGCGAAGTAAAGCTGTTAAACACACGCACTATATGCGTAGGATGCGGATGATTCGAGGAACGACGGCAGTGCTAGAATGACTATAATCAAGCCAATATCTGAATTCTTCTGGTCGAGGAAATGAGCGGAATGTCTCACTCGTCAATATGCCTGCTTTCAGGGCGAAAAGGGCATTTCCCCCTCCTATCTCTGTTGCTATATGGTACATCCAGTTCACGGTCCTCTCCAGTGCATTTCGGGGGGGCAAGGCATCAGGATCTCGACGGACTGCTTGTCCAAGGTCCGTCGGCGACGTCGGATCCAAACCAGGAATCATATCTAACAGTCATTAAGAGTCGGTCAGGACTCTAGTACGCAAATAACAAAAAAGACACACCGGGATTCTCGTCGTCATCTCTCTCCACCATCTCGGATGGTTCCCATGTCGTTCGGTGTACCAACCCCGACCAATGGATCATAGGGAACCATACTCTTGGTGCTTTTCTCTCCATTTCTAGGCGAATTATCTCGCCGAGCTAATAAAACAGATAAACCTTCTTTGAATGTAAACATGGTAATGCTTTCACATACCACATCTTTGATGGTCGTGGCAAACTGCATCAAATGATGCTGATAGACATAACAATTAAAAAGGTGTCTATGAGGTGTGATCTCGCGCTCCGTCAACGTGTCATCAGCAGAAGTGAACAAGGCTCGGTAAGGATCGAGGACGGTGAACCTGTGAGTCATAACCATCAGCGTTCGTGATATTCAATTTAAACAAAGGAAAAATAACCTTTTTTTGTTTGTAAACTCATCCAAATCCAACGACAATTCACGATGCAGATCTTCGTATTTCTTGATTCTGTCCACGCGAATTCTTTGCTTTTCCTCTTCGCCTACCCAAAAATTGAAACGGTTGTGTAGGACAGAACCAAGCCAGTCGCATGCGCCTTGGAGGCCGTGCTCACAGCTTTTGAGCAAGTCCTGACAGCTAGTGCTCAATAGCTGGGTGGCCCTTGCAACGTGCGCTTCAGAGTCTGGGTGAGACATGTGCGTTGCTTCGAGATTGAGATAGTGGAGAGATTCAAAAACCCCTACGGCCGACTCCGTTCTTGTAGCGCGAGATAATGCCAAATGGAGAAGTGAACTGTGCTCGCGAGTGGAGTGATGGGAACTGGTGTGCCTGTGCGGCGAGTGTCTTCGTTTGCGATGGAGGACTCCCTTACGGTGATGTGCTTGAGGAGCGGAGTGATGGCGGTGGGACGTGTGCATCTTCGTCGCACCATCCGAGGATTCACGAACATTCACCCCCTCCGTATTTGCAAGTGGTTGGTCGTGGGTTGGGGATGGAGGTCGAGAATGAGCCATGGATTCCAATGCAGGTGTCGCAGGAGTTGATGGAACGGGGGTGATGGGAAATCTCTCTCTTGTTGGGTCTATCAGTGTATAGTACACACTCATGCCGCTTGCCTTGACAATGAGTTGTCTCGTTAAAGAATGAAGTTGAGTGTAATCAGTAGGTGCGAAGCGGGAGTAAACAACGTCGAGCTTTTGCAGACGGGCGGCAGATGCAAGCATAGCAAGTGCACCTTCCGCTTTGCCAATGGCTGTGATGATTGGGATTGCGGAAAAGTCGGCAGCAGTAACATCTTGCTGTAGACGCTGATGGTGTTCCTTGGTCGCGGAGACAAGCGATGACAACACAACTTGTAGACGCATAGTGAATATGGCTGATTCGGAAGTTGGGAATAACCCAAGAGATAAAATCAAAGCAACGGCTGAATGGAAGGTCAGTGGAAGAACAATAATTTGTCCAACCTAAGACTCTGTCAATCGTGTATTAGTACACAGTTGGTTGACGAACCATGTAGTAGGGGTATGGAAACAAAGTGGCTGTGGTCAGAGAAATGTCTGAACCACCATTTGTTAGTTGGTATTAGACGAACGGGTAACTATGTCTCTCACCGACACATATGCATCCGAAGAGACATGCGAAGGTGAGTGGCCCAGGGCTCATGCGCGATTTGATATACAAGAAAAAGCAGCTTCCAACGAAGAGAAATACAGCCATTATGACAGTGGGCTAGATTTCCACATATAACCCACAGGCGTTGACAATGGTCTACAACCCTACTCACAACTGGTTCAATGTACTGGCCAGCGACGATATTTGCGAGAGAGGCAGTAGGGTCCTTATTAGAACGCGCAAGGTCTGCCAACTTGATGCCCAGACAGGACCATCTGAGGAAAAGATTAGTTGTCGAGTCACATTTTAAGTGTTATAAAACCACTAACGCCCATCCAGATACTGCGAATGTTAGGATTCCAAGCTCCCGCTGAAGCACGGCAACAAATGGGTCACTTGGAGGAGAGAGAAATGATGCTATGTGTCAATCAGTTCAAAAAATGACTCGGACCGGATCCTCAAATAGTTTACCAATGATGATCAGAAAAGCTGCCTGGAAGTTCCTCAAATCAAATGTAAGGGAAACAAGAAAGGAAAACACTCACTTGTCCCATCACATTCAGTGTCGTCGGGATAAGAAACAATAAGAGGCAAATCCAAGCAGCCAAGGCGCTTCGTAAAACTGGTTTCCATTTTGACCAAGTCCAATTCGCAGGTATCCACTGTAATGTGGGCGGAAAGTTTGTATGATGCCAAAACGGTACTAATTTAGCAGGAGAAGTCGCTGTAGCCTTGTTTTCGCTGCTGAGGGCATTTGGATGAACAGGCCTTTCTTTGTCCGCTGTTTCTCCCGAGGTGTTATTTAAAGAATCAGGAGTAGCGGGATGACTGGCGGTTGGCTGTGTTTCCTCTGACAATATCCTGACCTGAAGATGCGGCCGAACTGATTGATGCTCATGTTCTCGAGGATGATCGTCCGGCATGAGGTCCACGTAGACTCGGACGAGATAGAGAGATAGAGAGAAAGCGCGGTGGCCAAATAAACAGATCAAAATGATGGTTGCTATACGTCATACTACCTACTTACGTACATGGGTACCATATGACTCGTTTTGACTTCTGCTGGCCCAAGCTTGGCGGATTCGCATCTGGTTAGCTTGTTTAATACATGGAAAGTGATAATGTCCCCGACTGAGGCTCCACATCAATGTGGTATAGGACGATTTTCCCAGACCCCCCGTGCACACATTAACACTGTCCTGATACACGTCTTTGGAGCGCTTTGAATGGGACTGAATTTTCCGTGGGATTTTCATGGCTTGTTAGCGTCGTGTTTATCCTTTGTACTTTTCTTGTCATCTCGACAAGTGAATACAGATATTTGTTGACTTCATGGCTTCTAGTCTGCTATGCGGGTCGTCAAAAAATTGACCTGAGCAAAGTGCTGGGGGTATCGAGCAATTACCGTCGTATCGTGCCTTAAGAAGCCAGTTGTTCCATGTGCCACTCTTAAGCCGATTACACATCAAGTAGCACTCGTGTCAGGGATGTAACACAGAAAAAACCTGCCAGGCTCCCCTCTAATTTTCAACCTCTGGAACGAAGCTGAAGATTATCATCAAAGAGCGTCGAGCGATGTTAGCGTGTCGGATCACGGTAGGGTGCAGAGCCTAACTATTGGTGGGTAGCCAATTGCGAACTACCGGGGGCGGAGGTCTCTCGGACTTTCTCCCGTGGTGAGAACCATCGCTTCCGCATTTAAACCCCAAGTTGCAATCGGAGACGTCTTGAAATGTTCTGCCATAGCACCAGTGGAATTTACCCAAGCTGGAAGTTATTTTTCGACCTATGCGAGGTTTTGCACACGACAAATTTGGCCCAATGACGCACTGGTCGGTGGCACGTTGATTTCGTTGCGACAAGAAAAAATAAGATAAAGGGGGGGAAATGTTACACTAGTGGTTAGTGGAGAGAGAATAATACACATGCTCGCTGATGGACTTCTGGCCTCCTCATTCCCCTTGCGTTCCGCCATGTTTTACAGCTTGTGATCGAGGTTGATGTGCACGGCCTTGATAGCGGCGTAGCTAGTGTGACATCTTAGCGAACCAACACAGACGGGGGATAGGGAAAAAAAGACGTACTTGTGCAACGCATACTCGCCCAACTCCCTCCCCATACCACTCTGCTTGAAGCCACCAAATGGCACATTCGAATTCAACTGGTTCACACAATTGACCCACGCTGTACCCGCCTTGAGTCGGTGCGCCGTCTTGATTGCTCGATTCAGGTTCTGCGTGAACACAGCTGCAGCGAGACCGTACACGGTGTCGTTGGCTTGTCGAATCACGTCGTCCTCGTCCTTGAATTTGATGACAACACCGACGGGACCGAAAATTTCTTCTTGGACGATCTTCATGTCCGGAGAAGTGTTGGTGAAGACGGTGGGTCGGATAAAGTAGCCCTCATTGCCTTGACGTTCACCACCAACCTCGACCTTGGCACCAGCATCCTTGCCGGACTGGATGTAACCCATGATACGCTATAGCATTCAAATGCATGAGATACGGGAAATGAGACGCGAGGTATATTAGCGTCGAGACCACTGACGTTGAATTGGATCTCAGAGACTTGAGGACCCTGGAAGGTCTCAGGGTTGAAGGGGTCTCCGACCTTGAGTGACCGAGCCTTCTCGGTGAAACGCTGGAGGAATTCGTCGTAGATGCCCTCCTGGACGAAGATACGTGATCCGGCACAGCATGTCTGACCATGGTTCCAGCTGCGGGTGTCGTCAGCTCCTCGATTTCACCCAAGGTTTGATATATAGGGAAGACGAACAATATGCCAAACGCGGCCCAGTTCACGGCCTGCTCCAGATCCGCATCATCGAAGATGATGTTGGGGCTCTTACCACCCAATTCCAAGGTCACGTTCTTCAGGTTGCTCTTGGCGGATGCTTCCAAGATCTTGCGACCGACAAGCGTCGAACCAGTGAAGGCGACTTTCTCGATCTTCATGTGGTGAGAGATGGCATTACCGACGGTATTACCATATCCGGTGAGAATGTTGACGACACCAGGAGGGAAACCAGCCTCGTTGATGAGGTGAGCCACGCGGATTGCAGTCAAGGGTGTGAACTCAGAGGGCTTGAGAACAATTGTGTTTCCAGTTGCCAGTGCGGGCCCAATTTTCCAGGCCAACATGAGTACTACAGAGATACAGAGGTGAATGTCAGTTTATGACGTCGGAACAGTGTGTCCTACTCACGGGGGAAGTTCCAGGGAATAATTTGACCGACGACGCCGATAGGCTCGTGGCGAGAGTAGGTGAGTTTAGCTTCGGTTGTCTGTGAGCGTTTAATGAGGACGCCCGCTCGAGGGAAGTGTCCACTAGAAACGCACCTCTTGTACCTGACCAGTAATCTTGTCTGCCCAACCAGCGTAGTAGCGTATACAGTCGATGGAAGCAGCCACGTCGGCATTCCTGGCCCAACTGAATGTTTTGCCTGGAAAAGCACTCTAAATGAGTACGCTAGCATCGATGCGCACATATGCAGGGTGGCCACACCGTTATCGAGTGCCTCGAGAGCGGCAAGTTCATCTGCGTGGGCCTCCAGCAAGCGGGAAAGCTTTCCAAGGAGGATGCTGCGTTGAGCACCCGAGGCATTCAAACCCCAGACGGTATCGAAGGCCTTCTGGGCGGCATCGACGGCAGTGTCGACGTCCTTGGTGGTGGCCTCGGAAACCGAAGTGGTGACCTTCCCAGTTGCTGATGAACATCGTTGATCAAAGGGGGCTCCGGACAAAGGCGTCGTACTCACTCGGGTTGATAACGCTATCAAAAAGGCGGAGATTGTCAGATCAGTGACCAGATATTGTGTATCACCAAATAGGTCCTACTCGATGGTGGTGCGATCAGAGCCGTCAATGAATTGGCCGTTGACGAAGATACCGGTGTCGAAGGAAACCTTGCCCTTGTAGGCGGGTGTATTGAACTCGTGAGTGAAGACAGAGGGCATGGTGGATGTCGCTGAAGAAGAGAACAGGGTGGGAGAGGAGAATTTGAAGGGTATATATAGGAGCGGAGCGGCGTTGCGGTCAGTCCCAGATAATTAATTAATATCAGATGCAACCCATTTAGATCATCATGTGGGGAGACTTCCTCGGTTACAACTTACCCACGATCAATTCCCCATGGACTGAATTGAACATTGATATTGAGTGGCCCAGGAATTCCCTATCTTACGACCTTGCGCGGCCATCATAAAGCGACAATACCGCCGCGGCGCCGGCAGAAGAAACCAGACTGTAACTTTGTCGGTGACGCGCCGGTTGGAACATGAGTAGCAAGTTTTGATCTACCTGTTTACCAAGTCGAAGGCGCCGACATAGTAGGGGCATGCACAAGATCCTTGTGAAGACCGCGTATGGTATTCCAGGATAATGATGCCGTACGCTTGTTAGTGACCCGCTAACTCCAATCCCTAGCAACTACGATATGGCACGCATCTTTTTGCTTTTGGGCCTCTTCTACTCCCAAATTTTTGTTCCTAACCAGCGCCAAGCAAGTGGTGTCTCCCACCGTTTGAACCAAAAATCTGACTCACTGTAAATGACGTTTCAAATCGAATTCATGAAATGAGCATGTAACAGTGATTCTACTGCTAGGATGATGACCTAGCCAGATAGTATCAAGCATCTTTCTTCCAAACGAATCCCATATAAACAGTTACATGCAAATATCTCATGACACTCATACAGGAGGAGGCCCTCAGGCCTTGGGCCTGTTTGGTTGCGGAGATCGATGGGAGGCGGTCCGTGGATAATATTGTCCATTCCAAATGGGATCCGAGAGCAACTACGAGTCGACGATTCAGCGGCGGAGAGAACCAGGATCAAAACTGGCAAATGGGAAGCGGCGTACGTGGTGTCCATTTTACTAGTATGCGTACGCCAGGCATCCCCGAAAACGCCAAGAGCAGACCGTAATACGGGAACCTATGGCACAACGCAGTCAGCAATCTTTAAATCGGACTTTAATCGGATAAAAGGTTGAACAAAAGGTGAAAATAGGCCCTTTGTCTGACCTTTAGGCCAGGTTTAAGGCTCGCCGACTGCGTTGTGTGGTGCGCCAAAGACGGAAAAAAAATACAGGGCCTTGCTGGGAATCGAACCCAGGCCACTTGCAGTCGCGATATCGCCCAAAGCAAGTATCGTACCTCTAGACTACAAGGCCAACTAATTGATTCGGATGTCTGACAGAAATTGGGTGTCGCTATTATTTTGCCAAAAATACGGGGGGCATTGCATATGCGAGCAGAGTATCCTGTTGTGGTCAAATGTGCATCACTTACACCTTTGCCGAGAATAGCCTGAGTGATACCAGAGAACGGATAATTTGGAAGGGTTTACACAAATGGCAAGCAGGTTGCATGGGCAGTGAAGAAATATCATGGTCACTGCAGGCTCCTAGAGAATATCTTCCATGAATTTGCTACTCCTTAAACCTCTCGTTTATCTTGCTCGCTCTTGTTAATTTTTTCATTCATGTCATATATATTACCATCTACTACAGATTACAACCACATCTTCTTATTCGCTAGAACCTAGTAGTATACCTTTATTTTTGTACCTAGCAAGACCCGCAAGATTACGGGGGTTGAATTCGAAAAACGGCATCACAGCTGAACTTATTTATCCTCAGCAGTTGTCACGCTGACAAATGGTTACATGAGGCCTTGCAGTATTACCTAACGCGGTTTGATCGATCGACCCTTGACGGCGTCAAAAACATCGTCACCAATTTCGTCTGACTCAAGGTCTGACGGCGTCAACAACAACACTGAGCACTATCACATACGGGGGAGTTACTCGTATGTCCCCCATCTCCTACTCTTCATTGTTCATCGAGTGATTTCGTAGCTTCTTTGGGAGTACGGTGTCAGAAGTCAACTTCCCGGTATCTAGACAAGCAAACATGTCTTCATATGCTCCCGGTACCGACCTATGGCTCGAGAGATCACGTCTCGATGGCATGACACTCTCCGCAGTGTCATATGGTCGGTGCCCACATCCATCCGCTCTTCGCCCCAGAACCTAACGCTACTACTAGGCATCTTCTTCCTCTTGACTATTCAGGCAACCTTCGCTCTCACTCAGAGACCACACTTCGGCTGTCAGATTGCGCATAACCGGTGGGTTCTCCTTGGTTATGTCTGGATCACCTTTGTCCTCGCAACAGTCGGGTTCGCGGGGAATGCCCGGTACACGGAGATGATATGGATCGACCTGCGAAATGTTTCCGGTGGTCCGACTGCACTGATCCTCGACGAGATGAACTACTGGATAAATATGGTGGCATTGACCTGGTACGTCCTCTGTGTGTTCACGTGTGGATATTGTCATTGAAGTCGCGTGCCGTAGTTACTACATCATGGAATGGTTCATGCAAGTCTTGTTGGTTCGTGCTATCTCAACGCTTTTACCTCGTATATCTTTTATTCTCATCTCTGCACGACAGCTTCACCGCTGTTTCGTCATTTGGGACTGGAAAAAACAAATCGTCGTGCCCATGTCCACACTTTTTGCAGCCATGGTCGGTACGTACCCATACCCATACCCACCCCCATCTCCTGATACATCGGGACTGTACATCACTAGCAATGTCTATTCTTGTCCTCGCCGAAGCTAGTGGTGCCGTCTTTTACAACATCAACTCCGAACTAGCATACCTCTGCCTCCAAGTTGGACTGACCATTATCTATACCCTCCTCGTCGCCGGCCGTCTCTTCTTTTACCGAAAGAAAACGCATGATATCCTCGGGAGGGAACACGTCCGTCCCTACGAGATCGTGGCCCTCATGGTCATCGAATCTGCCTCACTATACTCTGTGTTCGGCATTATCTACATCTTTTCCTTTGCCCTCCACTCCAATGTCTCTAACCTCGTATTATTGTCGGTCAGCCACATTCAGGTGAGCCCAAGTCCACACAGTTCCGTATGACGGGGCCCGTTGTTGTTCAGTGATGTGACAATCGATAATGTAGGGCATCGCGCAATTGTTGATCATCATTCGTGTTGCGAGAGGCTTGGGATTCGAGCAAACTTCCCAGACCCGACTTAATAACACCTCGATCGAGTTCTGTGGCGCCCTGAGCCAGAAAGACTCGACGCGTGGACCTGAACGTACGGTTCCAGCCGCTAGCTACTCCGGCACGGAGCGCGAGGTCCAGCCTTTGAAATCATGGACCGGCAAGAGTTCCTTGGTCCACAGTGACCATACTTAAGGGCTTGGGTGGGAAGATATGACGGGACAAGATCTGTAAATACCATGGTTTCATGAGACGGAGCCTGTGGATGCTGGTTGGAGTGGGTCTAGTAGTACGCCAGATGATCATTTCCTTGTTCATCTGGGTGGTTAGACTGCTACTCGCTATTCAAATGCATCGGGAACGCACCTCGCTATACTGCATGCCCAGCACTGAGATTCCTCAAGCTGTTGATAGACCCTAGTAAAAATGCCTTGTCACCAAAACACTCATTGTGGCCGTCAGCCCGTCATGCTTGTCCGATCAGCATTGCAGCGCTTACACACAGACGGACACTTCTTTCGTGACGAATACTCGGCCAGCATTCAGTCCGACTCTTCCGAAACAAATGAGAAAGAAAGCCCGAGTCACATGACCAGAGATGCAGAAAATAGACTTGAGGGTAGACTCTGTAGGTACGGGGTCCACGGGTCATCCTAACTTGCGCCCATGGCCGCGCACACTCCCCATGATCATTGATGATCCGCCAAGGGCATGTGCCCGGTACCCGTGCATGCAGATCACACTAACTCCCTTCGAAGCGCTCCCCAGAGTTGGGTGGTTTTTGAGATTGAGTTATCCGCCAATTGGGGGGCCCGGGCTGACTGTCCAGCGTCGAGCATGATGTTGAGTTCCCACGTTCACAGCGTGATTTTGGCTGGTGCCAAACTGATCAATTCGTGCCTCCCAACTGCTCCCAGCCAAAAGACCACATAGAAAACTCATTTAACTTCATATCAGTAAGAAATAACATTTTGTAGTTTTCCAGAAATAAATTGTCGGAGAAAAAGTAATTTTGAAAATTGACCAAATGTGGTGCTTAAGCAAAGTAGCTCTGGAATCAGAGGAATGTCAATGGCACTGATGAACGGGGCTTGATCAAGGTACTTATAAAGTTGTCACACTGCGTTCCGAATCCATGTCACAGCTTGTGCCCATCACAAAACAGTCTCGTCACGGGGCCTGTCTGCTTTAAGCGCTCCATGCCAACGCTCGGCAGGCGATCATCACATGTACAAGTTGAACGACCTCAATGTCGGAAATACCGCCACTGGGGGTAACAGAGTTGAGGGCGACAGTGATGTTCCTGATCAGCGCTCAGCGCTCAGCCTAGATTTGAAGTCGATGGCAGGCGATTCGGCAAGTGACAGAAGCGGCGGCGGCGGCGGTTTCGGTCTCTGAACCCATGAGCCCAGAGTGGGAGGAAGAGAGGGCGACATGACTTCAAATCTGCAACCACATCTGTTTTGGAGGTGGTTGTCATCGACTGGACACATTCAGTCGCTCCCGTTTTGGATCGTTGCCCAAGCCTTGGACGTATACAGACTGCGCGAAATTGGCGCGAAATACACCTGCGTATGAAAAGCCGGACAACCACGTGCAACGGTTCGGGGCATGCACACGTGCAAAGAGAAGGGATGTGTGCGAAAGGGAATGTGGGTCCCTTGAAACGATTCGAGTCTTGGATCCAAGTTGCTGCGACGTGTCGAGAAAATTGCACGTTTCATAACTCAGCCCTTAGCTCACACTGTAAGAAGGCCACTTGTGGGTCGGCTCCGCCCAGATCAGGATACATTGCGTAAAACACGTCGCATGGGCCAAGAAACGTTGCCACAGGGTTGTACATATGGCGAACAGCGAGTTGATCGCAGTTCATGGCATGATTTATGCATAGCGTGGTCGTTCTGGCGTGACGGTGGCATTCAATGGCCCGGTCTATTCGGCATCTCGGCATGTGCAAGTTCACGACGAGCGTCTCTAGCATCCTTGCAGAAGGGCATCCGCTATCTCCATCAGAATGGGCTTTCGGGGGTAACATGCCACTCATGTTGGGTAAGTTCGACAGAACTGATAAACGTGAAACGTGGAACCACCGATCCGACCTGCCTAGCACTATCATATAAGGAGTTGCTCGTATGTCCCCCAGCCTCCTACTCTTCATCGTTCATCGAGTGAATCCGTAGCTTCTTTGGGAGCACGGTGTCAAAACTCAATATCCCGTCATCTGACAAATAATCATGTCTTCGTACGCTCCTGGCACCGACCTATGGCTCGAGAGATCACGTCTCGATGGCATGACGCTCTCCGCGGTGTCATATGGTCAGTGCTCACACCCATCTGCTCTTCACCCTATGTAGAACCTAACGCTACTATCAGGTATGCTCTTCGTCTTGACTATCGAGGCAACCGTCGCTCTCACTCAGCGACCACGCTTCGGTGGTCAGACTGCTCAAAACCGGTGGTTTTTCATTAGTTATGTCTGGATCACCTTTATCCTCGCAACGGTCGGGTTCGCGGGGAATGCCCGGTACACGGAGATGATATGGATCGACCTGCGAAATATTTCCGGTGGACCAACTGCACTGATCCTCGACGAGATGAACTACTGGATAAATATGGTGGCATTGACTTGGTACGTCCTCTGTGTTCACATGTAGATATTGTCATTGAAGTCGCGTGCCGTAGTTACTACATCATGGAATGGTTCATGCAAGTCTTGTTGGTTCGTGCTATCTTGACGTTTTCACCTCGTATATCTTTTATTCTAATCTTTGCATGACAGCTTCACCGCTGTTTCGTCATTTGGGACTGGAAAAAACGTATTGTCGTGCCCATGTGCACACTCTTTGCAGCCATGGTCGGTATGTGCCCACCCCCATCTCCCGATACATCACAACTGATGTCGTACATCACTAGCAATGTCTATTCTTGTCCTCGCCGAAGCTAGTGGTGCCGTCTTTTACAACATCAACACCGAAATAGCATATCTTTGCCTCGAAGTCGGACTGACCATCATCTACACTCTCCTTGTTGCCGGCCGTCTCTTCTCCTACAGAAAGAAAACGCATGATATCCTCGGGAGGGAACATGTCCGTCCCTACGAGATCGTGGCTCTCATGGTCATCGAATCTGCCTCACTCTATTCCGTGTTCGGCATTATCTTCATCTTTTCCTTTGCCTTCCACTCCAATGTCTCTAATCTCGTATTATTGTCGGTCAGCCACATTCAGGTGAGCCCACAGTTCACACTCCATCAGACGGAACTTGTTGTTGTTCAGTGATATGACAATCGATAATGTAGGGCATCGCGCAACTGTTGATCATCATTCGCGTTGCGAGAGGCTTGGGATTCGAGCAAACCTCCCGGAGCCAACTTAATAAGACCTCGGTCATGTTCAGTGGCTCGCAACGCACGGTTCCAGTCACTGGCTTCTCCAGCACGGAGCACGGTGTCCAGTCGTTGAATTCGTGGACTGGCGAGAAGCCCTTCATGCACAAAGACCACGTTTGAGCGCGCTTGGATGGGAAGATATGATGGGACGAGATGTGTTGTGATACCATGATTTTGTGAGACGGGGCTTGTGGATGCTGGTTGGAGTGGGTGCCGCATATGACCATTTCCTTGTCCATCTGGAATGTCTCGGACGGTTAAACTGTTGTTTGCTGTTGAGGTGCGTCAAGAAGGCACCTTACTATACTGCATGTCCAGCGTTGAGATTCCTCAAGCTGTTGATAGTCTCTAGTAAAAGTGATCCGTCACCACCACACTACAAGCATTTAAATTTTAAACTATTATTGTTGTACCTGTTGAGCATACGGTGCCACTTACAAGCAGACAGGCATTCGTTTTGTGACGAGTAATCACTGCATTTCAAGCAGACCAAGGAGTCCAGTATGACTACTTACCCTCTCCATCGATGCTTGCAGAGCTAATGTATGGGTTAGAATCTCTGAGTGCATTTCCTACTTGATCAACAAGGTCATTGCTACCCATCCTGGGGATTCGTTACAGAATACACCGAGTGCCAGCATTCAGTCTGACTCTTCCAAGAAGAGGAAGAAAAAGGTTTGAATACTTGCGCTATACACCCTTTCCAGTATGGTCTGATACTTTCGTCTTTCTTCTCCGGAGCGGGGGTAGCTGCAACTTCGTATGTGAAAGTAAACGTCACGCCCCACCATCTAGCAACTTCTCTTCCAGATTTACGTGTCCTCCGGTTTTGGGGTCCTAAGATTCCCAACGCGCGTCCCGACGCTGTCGCACCAGGGGAGAATTCGTCCAAGATTCTCTGGCCATCTATGGTGGTAACAACCTTAAACAGGGAATACCTGCCGGTCGGATGGATGGGCCGACGACCTGTCAGCGAGGACCGAATTGCTCGAGGACCAATAGTCGGATCGGCGTCCGCGGGGGTGACACCTGGGGCGACAGTGGCGTTCCTCGTTCGGCCTAGATATCAAATCGGTTGGAGGCGAGGTGGCGGTTCCGGTTTCCGTACGAGTTCATGAGCGAGCAGAACTAGAATCCATATCGTTCCACATCATCGAACCATGAAGGACAGGGCAATGGCTCGGGGGGGTGGTGTAAGGCATTGGTGGCTCGTCCGATTCGTCCGTGCGATCGTGACAGAGAGAAGGGATCCGATGTCGCACGAACCATTTACTAGGGGTTGACGAAGTCGGCGACATTGGCCGGACGGGTCTAAATACCTCCCGAACATCTCCAAGTTGTGTACGAACTTCGTTCAAGGTTGGAGAAACGCGTCCTTCCTAAAGGGATAGTAAAAACGCGTCTAAAGTATTTGTGAGGAAGCCACTCTCGTCTCAAAAACGTCTCTGCACATTCTTGAAGACGAAACAGAAACCTGCATGCAACCAGTCTATCTGGCAGACATGTTTGTCCTGTTCTGCGACAGATCTAGATCAGCGACTGAACATCTAGGGGTGACTGGGAGCAACTTGAAGGAAACGTAGCTTGGCCCGAATCAATGATCATCCGTTTGGAAGCGACTGCCCTCAACTGCGGCCATTCAGTTGTCCCTGTTTGTTCTCACCAGGGCACACCGCTTTCGTTCGACTGCCGATTTGACATCGGTCATGTCGGCGTTTGATAACGTTGTGTTCCTAAAGCCATATCCATAGATCGGATTCACTGCCAGCGCCGGGTGTACAGGAGTACAAAACAGAAATAGGCATAGTAAGAACCTATGACAAACATCAGTACAAAGAAATGACAGCAGAGCAGAAGGCAAGGATAACCTCTTCACACCCCCAACATGTCCGAGTCCGGATTCCGGGTTTCACTTTTATAAAGCGTTGCTCACCTCCGACCAACCCCATTCCACTTGGGAAGCCGAGCGGGCACCGTGACGCGTCGACGTTCAATGCACAGAGCGGATCGCTCAATACACCAGCCAGGCTTTAAACCCTTCGTCCTTCTCGATCGCCTCCTCCCACCCCCCCTCCCCCCTTTCCAGCACCCGCACACTCTCCACCTCTTCCCGTCCCAGCCTCAACCCGTTATACAAATGCGGAAACAAGCCTTCGCCTGGCCGTGGTCCACATACATCTCCCTCGGGGCTTTCCCACTTGATCTGTCCCAGTCGTTCGAGTGGATCGTACGGGAGACGAAGCACAAAGACTTGGGGATCGGACGCAAAAAAGTGGACGAGGGTCCCAGAAATTTGGGACGCTGTCGAGAGGTGGATAAATCCCGAAGTTTGGTCAATGGGGGAAATGGGGAGGACGGCGGGGAGGACGGCGGGGTCCAACGGGACCGGGGAGGTGTAGGGGACGAGTTTGTAGATGTAGGTCAGCCCGGGTTTGTTGTTAGAAGTAGACATTGTCGATAGATTCGATGATCGATGTCAGTGATGGGTGTGAGACGTTTCCCGCTGTCCCTTTGCAAAGAATTGCTAATGGAACGCTACGCACGCTCCCACGGCCGCTCCGTCTCGGTCTCACCACACGTACATCACATACGAAGAGAAAATTTGGTCATCACCAGCGAGGGGAAATGCGAAAGGGGGGGAGGGGTATCTCTAAGTGGCGAACAAAAAAACCTACATAGTTACACAGAGAGACAACCGATCCAAAAAAAAGTGTGGGGTCAGCCCCAAATATGATACACGTCCATTAAGAGCTTGGCACAGGCAGTGATAAAAGTAAGAAATGGGCCTCCACAATCGAGGGTAGAACGGGTGGATGGGCCGCCATAATTGAAGGGAAACCAAAGAACAGGAAAGGAGAGAGAGGAAAGAGAAAGAGGCCAATCCAGAATAGCAGTCTTATTCACCAACCCGCGCACGATCCACCCTCAACGGACATCGTCCGTCAACACCGCCTTGACACCCCCACTCTCCGTACGTCCGCCGTCCCGCGCACGCGCATTGTTCATCCGTTTCTCGTAATTCCCTGCCTCGTACGAGCGTTCGTGGAAACTCTCCTCGAGGGACCGCGGGAACGGGAAGTGTGCCTCAGGCTTCATAGGAGGCAAGGGCGTGTTAACGATGGGCACGCTCGCCTTTTTCGATTTCTTGCCCTTCTTGCCCTTCCTACTGTTTGTGCTCCCCGTCGACCCTGTCGACTTGGCTTTGGCCATCGGTGGGGCGTACGGACGTTCAGTCGACTGTGCGAGCGGTGTGGGCATAGAGGGATCCACCCACTCGTCGTCCTCTTCCTCATGCGCATCGATCTCTTCAAAATCGTCGTTCCTGGAAAGACCTTTCAGAGCGTCATCCTCGTGTTTATCGACCTCGAACGTCGAGTTCGGTCCAGGGGTGATCGGGCCTATAGGGTCTTCCTCTGTGTCGGCCTCAGAGCCTTTGGCGCCGCCTTTGACACTGCTACACACGGGAGAGATGGACGTTGAACGCGTGTCAAAGAATTGGTCTTCGGCATTATGTCCGCGGTCAGGCCGTCCTTCTGCGCCCTCGCTGTCGACCACTTCGATTCCGTCTTCCTCCTCGAGGTCCATTTCCATGTCATCGGGATCAGAAATGGACTCGAGGCCCATAAATTCGTCAGAATCGGACGGCCACGAGGGAGGCTCGTCTTGAATGGTGAATATCGTCTTGTACTTTGCGTTGAGCTGACGGTTGCAAACAGCAATCAGACCATCAACGACACAAAAGAAGTACAATACACACCTCGTTTATGCGTCGTCTTAAGTCAATCCAGTCCTGTTCATCCTTGCATAGGAACCCGAGAAGCATACTGGGGTCAAGACCGCTGAGTGGCATTTTGCGAATACGATCGCAATGAAAGGTCCGTAGTTCCATGGCATTGTACTGCGTGACGTAGTGCTCGGCCACTGCGTCCAAGTCTTCCTCTTCAACCCCGAGTTCGCGGGGATCCAAGTCCGAACCACCGAAATGGGGTGACGGGGAGGCAGGCATACTTGCATTTTGCCAACGCGATGGATGCTGTGATGACACCGAGGAGGATGACACGCTCGACGCTGTCGATAGTTGATGTTGTAGAGGAGATGGTGAAAGGGGTGCGTGGTATGAGAATGTCGATGAGCCAGTCCTTACGGATGACGGGGACGTGGGCGCACGGTGGTGGTGGGAAGACGCGGAGTATGCGCCAGGCGAACGCGTTGCTGCGCGCGGGTCCGATGCGTTATCGGGTGTGCTTTCGCGACTGCGGACAGTGAGATAGTCATGCATAGATGAAGGCGGTGCAGGACGGAGAGGAACCGCTGCACGTGCGTGGTGAGGATCAAGGTAGAAGAGATTATCGGCCTGAGAGCCCATAAAGTAATACGAGGAAGAGGGACGGCCTCCCGCGATGCCAACAGACTGCGGGAACGTGTACAACGCCTGCAAGGATTCGTTCATATGTGTAAGCCGAGCGCTAAAACGATGCTGCTCACTTTGATGGGCTGGTAATAAATAGGATTGACACCATCGATACCCAGACGGATGCCAACCAGCACAAGCACCGCCCGTCCACCCCATGACGATCTCGCGTGCCGGCGTGGAGAACCAATATGAACATTGGAGGCCTCATATACATCAGACTGGTATACCACACCATCTGCGGCAACAGCTACCCCGAGACCTGCTTCAGGGAAGGCATGTACAAGAGTTCTGTGGCAGACGTTCAGGTTCTTCTAGACAAGCTGACGAGATGGGGTTCTTACTTGATTGCACCAGCGGCTGTGCTGGGACCAAACCACTGACCGACGTCTTTTCCGAGGTCTTTTCCAGCAAGGGCCATGCGGTGAACGCTAAATGGTGCTTGAGGTAATGGGGAATCAAGGAACCACGTCAGGATCTGCACATATGTGGCAAAGTCGTTTGTGCGAACAGCGTGCGGGGGCCGACGCCATTCTGAGATATGGCACAAATGAGCGAATGCAAGGGTGCGGGACGAGGAACATGTGCTTACCTCGCCCCAGGTGCAGATGAAGAAGGGCATTGGCGAGTAATGATTGACCAGTGCGCAGCATACAGCCCCACCCAGAATCGCTCGTCCACCCCTTTTCACCACTCCCTGGCCAGTTCCACTTTCTGGGCCGTGGACTCGAAGGCGTCGCTGCCTGGACACCGGAGGCCAAATCGGCTTCGAGCGATGATAGATTCGAGTCTCTGATGGGGGGAAATTGGTTGCGATAAGTGAGCCATATTCGTGAGGTGAAATCGGCGTAAAAGACAGGGGGCCAGTGGGCAGCGGGATTCTTGCTCGACGGTGGTTGCGACTGAGACAATTCAGAGACGGTGGCAGAGGATGAGGAGTTGGAGCGAGAGGAGGGGGCTCGGCGGGATTCGACCGAGGGACGGCGGCCGGGTGTGGACGGGGGCGGTGGTTCGTAGCCAGGATGCTGCACGCCGAGGAGCCAGATGGGTTCTGTGCACTTGTCTGGGGTGGAGTCGCTGTCGAGGATGAAGCGCATTGCGCGGTCGAGATGGCCCTTGCCGTGCTTGGCGGCGGAGAGGAGGGGATTTGGCTTTGTCTTTGGGGACGCCATGTGGGACTGGGACAAGATGGAAGGGAGAGAAAGGTCTGTGGAAGAGGAACTGAATGTGTGGGAGATCCAACCTGAGAGACGTGTTGGAAGATCGGATATGCGAGTTGATGAAGAGGATGAGTACATTGATACGGAAGGTCGGATGTCGGAAATACTGCTGAGGGGCCGGTCAGGCCGTGTGCGGGCGCGTGGCGAGTCGCACGTCTCGACGATCACGGGTATCTCCTCAATGCTGTCCGCGTGCTCGTCGTCGCCGTCAGTGGTGGTAACCTGGTCCTCGTGGGCGTTCCCACTGCCAGATCGGCTCTTGCGCGCGCTGGCGTGGTTGGGCGACACGGCGGAAGAGGAGGGGGATGTGTGGGAAGACGAGCTCGAACTGGCGATGCTCGTCGAGCTGTCCGTCGCTGCAGGATCCGTCAAGGACTTTGACCTGTCGCGACTCTGCTTCTGGAGGAACTTGGACAGCTTCGAGCCGTGTTGTGGGCTGGGCGACGGCGGCGGCGGTGGTGCGCTACGAGGCGGTCTTGACATTGTGGTCTTCGGTGTGGATGTCGTCGTCGTCGTCGATGAAGGATGTGTTGTAGTCGCGACCAACGATCCTGGCAGCACCCGGGTGTCGTGTCTGAGTTGAGAGTTTGACTTGTTTATTCTTACCCGCCACTGCGACCGCGATGGCGAAATTTATCCACAGCAACTGTCCACAGTGCTACAAAACAATACAACATGTCCACCTTGCGCAAGCTGAGTAGTCTGAACCGGTCATCTTTCGAGTAGCATGGCAACCGCTACGCTGATCTTTTCATTTATCAGCTTACCATGTGGATGGCCTCTTGGTTCCTTGAATCTCTTGCGAGCCTCGATGCCCTGACCTAAGTCCTATTTACCTGCGATCATGCGATCAGCATGCTATTCCAAGTAGACCCATAAGGATGTTCACAAGGTCCAAACTACACGTCTGTATTTATATCAAACTTTCGCTCGGGGTCATGTTACCTGCGTCATGCACTTCGAAAGGCATGCCGATTGCGTCGAGAAGCAATCGTGCACCTCTTAAATTTCCGTCTACTATCTCGCTTCAACGTTGCAACCTGTCTGTACACCCTCACCATCATGCCTAGCGCCACTTTACCCGAATGTCCTCATTACGTCGCACCGCCCCAGACCCAGTTAGATCGTATGTTCCCATCGATGTTACTACCTTCCCGTTCTGACGGATCTTTCTAGTGGATTTCGCTGATCTTGCAATCATTGATCTATCCAAAGCGCACACTCCCGAGGGATGTGCCGAACTCGCATCACAGCTTCGCGATGCCTTTCGCACCAACGGCTTCGTGTACGCAATCAACCATGGGTATACCCAAGCTCAGGTATCTCTTATCTCGCTCCCTTCTTTCAATCAGTCACTCACCTCGCCGATCAGCGCGATCGGATTTTCGACATTGCAGATGTGCCCTTTACGGCTGTGCCCCCCGAAGAAATGAAGATCTACACCGCTGACGCCGAGAAGGTCGGCCACTATGCCGGGTACAAGGGGCGCAACTACTGGGTATGTAGATTTTCTTCCCCAATTCGCCCTCTAGTTCATGATGTTTTCGAGGTAGAAAGTGGACACAAAGAACAATGTCTTGGATCAGATTGAGCACTATGCGAGTGCGTAATTCGTCTTGCATGCCGTTGTTCATGCCGGTTGATACAGTTCAAGTGAATCGTCACATCAGCAAACATCCTCATCCACTGGCGCTTCGCCCTTTCTTGCCCGAGCTTGATGCATTTGCTCGTCACAACCATTTTAATATCCTGCATCCCATCCTCAGGTAAATCGTGATCATATCGTTGGAATGGTTCGATTGTTCATGATTACTTTAGGCTTATCGCTCTGAGTCTTGAGTTGCCTGAAGAAACCTTGGTGGAGAAACACGATTTTGACAGACAAGGTACAACATCGGGTATGTCTCCTCATCTTTCATCCATTTCTATTGTTCTCTGACAGCGTACCTAGTCAGATTCATGAAATAGTACGTCTCCGTATTCTTGTTCATCCGATCAATTACATTTCGGTATCGTTTCGGTCGCCAGTTACAGGCGCACAGAGGAAGAAGAAGAAAAATCGAAGAACGTCTGGCTGAAGGGCCATACAGGTACGCCGCCCTCGCAACTCGAAAAAACTAGACTACAGCGTGTATTCACAGACATCGGGAGCGTGACGATTCTCTGGAGCCAACCCGTCGGTGGTCTGCAAATCCTCTCCCCCGATGGAAAATGGCGTTGGGTCCGACACATTGACAATGCTGTGGTGCGTCCTCTCCACCGATCCCCTCCCTCGTCCTACCCATAGTATGACCCATGATTTCGCGACGTTCTAACAGTAGAACGACAGGTTATCAACACTGGGGACATGATGGAATTTTTATCCGGGGGATTCTACAAACCCACCATCCACCGTGTGGTTCAACCACCGCACGACCAAAGCGCCTATGACAGACTCGGCGTGTTCTACTTCACCATGCCCGACGACGATGTGAAACTCTTGCCCCTCGCACAAAGCCCGGTGTTAAAGCGCGTCGGCATTGAGCGACGGTGCCCTGACGAGGATGCACCATCTTCGGAGGCGTGGAGGAAGGAAAGGACGGTATCATATGGGCGTGTGCCGCTGAAGAAGGGATTGGAGAATAATACCGAGGAGGAGGTCATTGGAGGGATCGTCGTGAAACACTATAACTGAAACGGGCATCACCTATCTCACTAGGGTATTGGTGCTTGGCCTTTTCCCGCCCCAGCAGCCCCATGATGTTTTTACAATAAAATTCTGCCAATCAAAGTCCCAACATTTATGTTTCACCCCCTCGTAAACGTGTCTGAAATTATATAGGATCATATCCGCAGCTGATGGTGTTCCGCGTGGTCCCGTAAATCTTGTCAGGTCCTGTCATTTGTGGGAGATCGTTCGAAATTTAAATACCTAATACGATTTCCCTGGTGAAGGTGAGCGAGTCAGATCGGACGACATTCGGGGGTCCTCAGGTGAAACGGTGTGAAACGAAGTGAATTTTGAAACGGGTTCCTCCGTTGTCCAGTTGTCACACGTCACTCGACTTCCAGAGATTCTCATTCCTTGGTTTCGCTACGACAGTGGCACTCGTTTCCTGAGGCGATCAAGGGGAAAACGTTTAGTTTCATGGGTGGAGACTTGTGAGCTTTCTCAAGCTGAATCACAAGTTAACTCTGCCCTCAAGGGCTCCGCCCGGTGGGTGTCCCTTGCTTGCTCTCGGTCCATCAAGATTCAAGGATTCGAGGGTCGTTAGCTGAGCAATTGAGGCTGCCAAAAATGAAAGGTCCACTGTGGGGACCCTTAATTTCCTTTTTTTTGCTAGCCATCTACAGCTATCAAATGCCATGCGATAGAGCCTTTGTGGCAGATGCTCGTTTCGAGGGACGTTCGGTGTCACGCGGAAAAGTGTTGGCAAGATCTGTCTTCAAAACAAGCACGTGGTGTAAGCTTCCGTTTATCTGTCAATGCCGCACCGGCTCTCCGAGTGAGCCTAGGCGTTGAGACTTGAATGGCTTCAAGGCCGAGGATCTCCGTTGTCGGTCTTGACAACCACCCTCGGGGAAGCCCAGCGCTCAAGCATGATTGAAGGGATCCCCGTGAGCTTCATTTCCCTTTCGGAGGTATCCACACGACGAGAACCTTGCGGAATGCATTTTACATCGATCTACAAGACATATTGTACGGTGCGTTTACGGGAATACAAAGTTGTGGTCGTACAATGGTGCTCATCGGATCATTCCATTCATGTCGACTGGCAGGCGTCGAACTGGTTCCGTGCCGATCCGCAGGGAAGAGTAGGAACACGGCGACTCCGTCTTGTGTGTGCTCTTCGCTCCCTTTGATCACTGTCTGGGCTGCGGTGTTCGGCAAGGAGATGTGGTTCATTCAGAGCGATTACCCCAGTGGTGCCAGTGCATTCTAGATAATGAACCAATGGGTTTGGTAGACGGATTTAGGGCACACGAGCCAGCGGTACTACGCCTCGACGCGATTTCGGGCTGACCGGGGCTCTATCACCTTGGTACCAGATCCACCGCTGTTACTCAATATACAATAACGCGCGACATTGTCATCGTCATCGTGCCCACCAAGTTCTCGGTATTTTACAGACCTGGACCTACAACTCCCAGGGGGTAGCCTTCTCGACAGCATTGCTTCCAAATTCTGCCTGGCCTAATACGCTGTATCAATGTCTCTTTCTCAACACGACCCTGACATTGATGATTGTTATCGCGTTGTCCGCCACGGAAAGTTGGTGCACACCAAACTCAACCGTGGATACTCGTCGATGGACTTCGTCATCGTCGGGATCGTCGTCGAGTCGGCGCTCCTATCCACCCTTTCTGGGATTGCCCTTTTGGTGACGTTGGGATGAAGCACACCCATTTTAATTTTCGATTGCGTTCTCGTCGGCGTATTTCATGACGACAGTGTGTAATGTGTTGACAGTGTATTTCACCACAAGGTACTGGGGGGAAGTGGATCGGAGCAGGATACGAACGAGTCGCGCGCTCGGGTATCGAATTCTAACATTGGTCGGAGGTGCGAGTCACCAAGGAGGCGACGAACATGAGGGGACGTTGCATTTGCGCTCTGACAATGGTAATGCTGGTAGGTCCTGGTGAGATGTGGATTTTTCCTTGACGTTGTGGGATTTTTTTTTGCGTATTGGACAAACTAAACAGATGTACAAAGATGTGAGATCGTAGTTCGTCTCAAGAAATTTGATTATTGTGTCCTGTAAGATAATGATGGGCTTAGCGCCATTTGGGAATTATCTGTCACGGTGTGACGTGACGCGTCTCGTCACGTCGGTATACGACGCGACGGTCCAAGCTCCGTACATGATACATACATCAACGAGATGGCCGTCTTTGATGGGGTGCACTATTCACTCTCCCCGTCGCTGCCCCTGACACGCAGAAGCGAACTCGCCGCCATCCTCGACCTCAACGGTGCATCCCCGAACCCACCCTACACTCATCTGGTTGCCCTCCCAGCCTCTCACGCCCACCACAATGCCACCAACGACCCCACCATCAAGCTCGTCACTGACCGCTGGGTCGATCGCAGTGTCGTTATGGGAAAAATCCAGTCGTATGTATCTCTCCTTATCTTCTCGTGTAAGACCAACACGTCTCCTCTCATTCTAGCGAGCAGTATTACTCCCCAGACCCTACCATGATCTTTTCGGGCGTCGTCGCCTGTGCTACCGACGTGCGTCTCCCTCATGTCTTCTGCTTTCCCTTGCGCGTCATCTGTGCCTCGTATTCCGTTCACTTAGCTTTCTGTACCTGACTTGGAGGTACTCTCGGCAGGCATCACCGCACTCGGTGGTCAATGGCGTATCGGTCTCACCCGCGACGTCACCCATCTCTTTGCCCTCCGTACAGGAAGTGACAAGGTACTCACCCCTTCCTCTCACCTGCTGCGCACACCCCTCACCCTGCTGTCCAGTACAACACTGCCCTTCACTTTGCATCCCAAACCCACATGTCCATCATCACCCCACACTGGTTCGATGACGCCGTCCGTCTCGGTCGTCGTATCCCAGAAACACCCTACGCATGGCCAGACCCACCCGTATTGCGCCCCGGTATGACCCTCAGTCTCGACGACAATCCCCTCGCTGCAGATGGCAGGCGAAAACGAAAACTCGCCGGGGAAACAGAGGCGGGGGCGGGAGACGACACGAACCAAGGGGAACACGTCCGCGTATGGGCTGGTCGTCGCATTCTCCTCTCCACCTCGCTCGAATTGGGAGACAGTTCGCGAGGTGCCATTGAGGCAGGCATCCAGCGCGCTGGTGGTGTCATCGTGCCCATCGCTGAGGATGCAGACGAGGACGTGGAAGAAAGAGCAGTCGATGAATGTGACGTACTCGTCACACGATGGCGGAGTGGCAAATCGTATTTCAAGGTATGCGTATGCACTTCTGACGATTATGCTTTACTTACCTTCCGCGCGCCTAGGCAGCGCGTGCATCCCTTCTCATTGGGACCCTCAGTTGGCTGTTTAGTGTCGAGTCTAGTGGTACGCTCCACTCGCCCCTCGATTCGCTGCTTTGGTATCCCACTCCAAGGGGCGGGATCCCCGGTCTCATCGACTGTGTTCGTAATAGCCCAAGCACCATAACGTTTCTCCTCTTATCCCAACTGACGTTTTTGCAGGAGATTTCAATTACCAATTACACGGGTGCAGCACGCGACTATCTCAAACGTCTCGTCTTACTTGTCGGTGCCAAGTTTACGCCAAGCATGAGCCAATCGAACAAGGTTCTCGTGGCAGGTTTGTGAGTGTAGTTCCATTTTGTCCCTTACGCGCATCGACTGAATCCGTTCGTAGCCAGCCGTCACCCAAGACGGTCCGTGCACTCTCGTGGTCTATCCCAGTCGTGAACCACACGTGGTTAGAAGATTGTGTAGTGGAGTGGCGGTGAGCGTCTGTGCTTGCTCTCCTTGTATCGTGCTGCTCACACATAACAGCGCGCTCACGGTCGGACTCGAGCGTTACATTGTGTATCCCCCAGGTATCGACTTTGGCAAAGTCTTAATGACACGACACGACGGACGTACGTCTCGTCCACACCGTCCATCCATTTATTCGCTGACTCTCTTGTACATTCCCATTTTCCCATTTGGCCCGCAGCCCCTTCTTCTCAATCCGTCTCTTCCCTGCGTTTGAGTGGGGGTGCCGTACCAGGTGGCCGTGGTATCGGGATCGTCGACGTGGATCAGGAGGAATCGCGCGATGCCGAATGTCGCGCTCGTGCGCGCGAGGATGGGAGTACACTTGGCCTATCAACAACGCACGAGGCTCTCGCGAACGACACAATGGCGGATGAGATGTCCATGGCTCAGTTAGAGGTCGACATACCGGCAAAACTACGAATACGAGCACCTTCGCGGGCGGGGTCACTGAAGAACACGCCGTCGTCGCCCCTCGGGGCGAAGCGTGGGTCGACACCGATGACAGCCTCGGCGATGGGAGCGTTTGTCGACCATGTGATCGAGCTTCCTGCAGATGATGAGGAGGATATGGGTGGCAAACGACCTACCCCGGCGAATGGTAAACAACGTGTGCAAGCGTCTTCAGTAGGTTCGCGTGCAACATCACACAACGTCCCGAGGCAATCCCTCTCTGAGACTACAAGGGAAGTCGAGGTAGTTGTTCACGACGCGGGAGAGAGCTCCAGAGGTGGGAAGGAGAAAGGAAAAGGAAAAGGGGGGAGTGGAATCAAAGATACGAGAAAGCGGCGGCCACGGCCAGATCAGGAGGTGGAAGAAGACGAGGAAACTTCTCACCCGGTGCCAAAACCCAAGCCCCGTCTCGTTCACCGCAGATCGGACGTTCAGGTTGCCCAGACTGAGGTCGAGGCGGAAAAACAGATACCTGCTCACACGAGCAAGCCACCACGACGACGAGCCAAGGGGATGACTATCGATTCAGATTCAGATTTGGATTTGGATGCGGGCGAGGGCGGCGGGTTGGAGGGGTCGGTGCCACCCCGGAGGGTGGCTGGCGCGGGATCAACGACGCCTGTCAAGTCGGGGATGAAGCCTAGACCGAGGTCCAAGTCCAAGTCCAAGCCCAGGTCGGTGCTGGACGGGGAGAGTGGGGATGAGGCGAGGGTGGTGGCTGAGACTGGGATGGGAACTGGCAAGCAGTGGGAGGTGGCGAGGTCGACACGCAATGGCGAGGCTGTAACCAAGAAAGGGGAAAAAATGAAATCAAAGGAGGGGAGAAAGGAAACTGAAAAAGTCGTACCCCGCCCTCGATCACCTACCCGTTCGCCATTGCCGACCTCATCCGATGCAAAGCGCACGCCGAAGCGGCGGTTATCGTTATCCGTCGTCGTCCCATCTGTGCCTAGGGATTACTTTTCATCACAGAGCGTGGGCCATGCGACAGAAGCGGAGGATGAGGGTGGTCGAGGGCGCGAAAGTGGGAAAAAGGGAGTGGATACCAGTATGACCCAGGCGCCCATACACAAGCAACTCGCGGCTGCAGCGTCAGAGTGTGCGATCGCCGCAGAAGCATCGACGTCGACGAGTAAACGCAGCAAGCCATCTCCTACAAAAATATCGGCCACCGTTACTGCCTCTGGGAAGTCTAGGCCCCAGCCTCAGCCCAAAGCGAAGGCCAAACCCGAGCCTGGTGCGTCCAAGGAAAAACCGACCAAGGCCCACGCAGATGACAATGACGAAGATATGAACAAAGAGGGGGAAGACGATGACATACCCATGGCATCCACGAGCCGTGGCGGACCGAGACGAAGTGCAGCAAACAAGGCTACTACGCGGTTAAGGGAGGAGATCATGCCGGACGTGGTAAGCTTTGAAAGGGAGCAGAAGCTAGCGAAGCGGCGGCGGAGTGAGAATTGGGAGTCGGTCGCTTCTTTAGGAGGGGGGGATGAGGAGAGGGTGGAGAAGGGTGGAAAGAGAAGAAAAGTGGTGATAGCGGCGGAGGAAGAGGAGGAGGAAGCAGAGGTGGAGGAGGTAGTGTTGGTGTCCTCGATCAAGGCAAAATCGAAACCTGTCAACGGAAAGGGCAAGGCGAAAGGGACTATGGCTGTGGGCTCCGACGAGGGCATGGACGACCCGCCAGCGAAGAACAAACCGAGTGGGCCTCAGGAAAAGAAGGGCCCTCGTGGGCGAGGGAAAGAGGTGGCCGGCATCCGATTGATGACGACTAGCGTGAGCCTTTCGGACGACATCATTAAGGTCAGTCTTCTCTTCCCCCTCAAATACAGGAGGGAAATACTAACACCGAACGCGCCGATGGCACAGCGTCTCACGAAACTGGGAGTACAAATGACGATGAAACCGACGGACTGCACGCATCTTGTTGCCAAGGGCATCGTTCGGACGGAGAAATTCCTCTGTGCCATGTCTGTTTCACCGTACGTCTTAACCGAAGAATGGGCGAATGCAAGTGCCAAGGGTGGCAAGCTCCTTCGTGTGTCCCAAAGTTTAATCTGAACATTCTCTCTCGTCACTGACTCAACCCACCGTCATTTCCAGCTGAAAATGATTACCTCTTGTCCGACACGGCTGCAGAGCAAAAATGGGCGTTCAAGTTCGCGGATGCGATGGCGCGGGCGAAGGGACCCGAGGGCGGTTCGAACTTGTTCAAGCAAATGACGTTTTACGTGACGCCCAAAGTCTCCGTCGACGCCAAGTTGCTCAAAAACGTCGTCTCTGCTGGAAGTGGCCAAGTTCAAACCTCCACAATGCCAACAGCGCGAATTCTAAAAGGGAAGGCGAATCGATACATCATATCCTGTCAAGAGGATAAGGCGATTTGGCGGCCGCTGGTGCAAGAGGGTTTCAAGGTTTATTCGCCCGAGTTGGTGTTGAGGGGCGCTTTGAGGCAGGAGATTGAGTGGGAGAGGGAGGAATGTTTGGTAGCCAAGTGATTCAAACGAAGTGCGAGTCTTGGATCGGAATTGGTTTGTACATCTGCGTCATGTGTGTGTTATAGATATGGTATTCATTAAGTACGGGCGTGCCATGGTGGTTTTGGTACGTAGATATCTATTGTTTTGTCGAGGAATGCGTGTTCGCAGTGGTGCACTTGAGGTGATTATCAATAGTACACAATGATCGTACTTGGTGCCAGTGGAGGCCCCCACCACCATGGAGAGTGATCAATGCGGCCGCGCTCGTGGATGTACTGGCCATGGTCAATGGCCAGTGTAACTGCTTCTGGTATGACGGCCTCCACGAACGTGCACTGGTTTACAGCGTTTTGCTTATCGATATGGAAAGGAGATCATAACAGAATTACGGAAATATGTCTTTGAGAGACAAGCGGTCGATTCATAGTAGGTTTCAATTTGGTTCCGATCAAAACTGCGCTATCTTGTGAAAATCGCACAGTCTATCTATAAGAAAATCCACACTGGGCCACCTGGGCCACGAGATCTCTGCAAGCGTCGGGCTGGTGATCATCGTGACAACAAAATTAAACGTCCAAATAGGTGCTGATCAGAAGGTTCCAAGGAGCGATCAGTGTGGGATCCGGGAGAGTCGGACGGACGGACCTGAGCCCTCAGCTCACTGTGTTTGCCAGTGCATCAGTAAAAAAAACCGGGCTGGTATCACCCTGCCAAGCTATGTAGACTACATAGTACTACATAGTAATTTTCATGACCCCCCTGACTACAGAGTACTACATAGTAATTTTCACGCACCCCTTAACTACCAGGGACCGCTTTTAGTGAATAAACAAAGAATGATTATTACTTGTTTTCCACAGATCGAACGTTCCTTGCAATACAAAGAATGCCTAATTTGGGCATACCTTTGGTCAATATATGTACTTCGCCTCCCACCCGGCACCACCCACCAAATGCCCCCGCCATGCCCTGACACCGTCCATCTCGACCAGCTACTCGATGGGCCTCTAAGAATCTAATTTCCGCCGCAGGGGGTCTGCGGCCATGGAAGCGCCTGGAAGCGCCTGGAAGCACCTGGAAGCGCCTTCCAAACGGAAGCGCTCTTTTTTGGCCATGGGAGCGTTTTTGGGGCGCATTCTAGCGCTCGTTTGTGCTCTTTGGTCGTTTTTTGGAAGCGCCTTTCCTTTTATGGGCGGAAGCGCCTCACAGCCACGGAAGCGCCTCCCATATATGGACGGAAGCGCCTCACAGCCACGGAAGCGCCTC
>JBBPNR010000083.1:0-54616 GCA_038091015.1 Boletus vermiculosoides | reverse complement strand
TGGTCAGCGCTGGTAGCACGACGATGTCTGCAAGCCCTATGTTTTCGTCCACTGAGTGCGAATTGCAGCTTGCGCTTGTGCGGTGCTGGTGGCCATGGGCCGTGGGACTGAAACGGAGTAAGCGACGAGCGCTACTCGTCCTCGTTTTGTTCTTTTTGCTTGATCGCGAACCGTCTACGTCATAAACAGGGTCGAGCTCACACGATTGCTACCAAAAAATCCAAAAGTATACACGGCATGACATAGCTATTTTATACAGAAGGAACGAAGAAAAAAAAAAAGCTACAGACCAACGTTACAAATGCGTCATGATATCGTCAAACAACTCTAAAAGCAACTCCCCCCACCCGTCCGCCCATACGTACCACGACCATCCACACCTCGACCACATCACACCCTCTTTTCATCCATGCATCATCACCGCAAGACACACATCCAACCGCTTCAACGTCGGTATCAACGCCACATACTCTGCCCGATCCTCCTTCTTCATCGACACCTGCGCACCATGAATCTGAAGTGTCTCCAGCGGACACCTCGACCGCGTCAAAAACCCCCTCAACTCATTCTGCCGCCACACGCTCGGAACGATATCCAAATCCCGTATCTGAAGGTGCCTCAGATTGGGCAAGGTGAGCGCGTCCAGGAGACAGTCGATACCGTAGAGCACGACGATGTCGAGCGAGCGGAGACGGGTGTGTGTGAGCGCGCTGAGCGGCGCGTTCGTCTTTGTCGCATCGTGGCGCGAGATAAAGACGGGGGAGAAGACAAATTCTTCGAGGTGTGGACAGAGTGCGAGGAGGGTTAACACGATCGGTCCGTCCGTCGCGTGATGACTCGACGCTCGACCGAGCGTGACACACAACGACGTGAGGTGCGTCCAGCCAGGATCAAACGCGGACAACATGTCCGCGCCAAACGTGTCCGAGCATAGCGTCAGACTCCGTAGCCTTGGTTCCGGTTGGACGATCGAAATCTTTTGCGCCGTGCGGAGATCCCCTTCGAGCGTGAGGTGCTCAAGCATGGGAATGTCCTTGAGCAACAGATCCAGCGCGGCTGCTTCGTCAAACGTGACGTGGAGTCGTGCAGACTGACTAGTATATGGTTGCAAGAGCTCCGTCACTTCGTATCGCCACACCGGGTTCTGAGGCGGCCGACGCGTGTCGACGGCAAGCGAGAGCGGACAGCTCCTCGCGCGTGACAGCCAATGGTGGTAAAAGAACAAACCCTGCTGCAACACCTGATGACTCGGCCGGACCGACAACGAACACCACAACCTCGGTGTGCCTAACGCAACTTTTCGCCACCCTCTACAGACGCCCAATAACAACAACGGTGCTGTGCGCGTGTCCGGCTCGATGTGCATCTCAGAGGGCAAACACCGCACAAAGATCTCGCCCAGGATCTCCCTGGGTAGACGCCGGATACAAGACACGAGGCCCTGGTGGACCACTTTCGAGGCGACGATCTGATCGTGTTTGTCGAGGAGCTGTTGGTGCACGTCTTGAACGCGCTTCATGATGAATTCGACGGCGGCGAGCTCGGCGGTGACGTCGTTGAGTTGGGCATGGCGTTGACGTACGATTTCGTCGATGGCGTGGATGTCTTGACCTGATGCGGCGTAGTTGGTGTTGCTATACTTCGAGTAAGGGGTGTCGAGGGATGGAAACTGTGTGTCCGAAAGAGAAAAAAAGGGGTTCCGGTGTACCCACCATGTCCACCGTTATCGAACGAGTCAGCGTGGGGATCGACCACATGGAAAGCAAAAGGACTGACGTTGGCACTCGGATCGGGGAGCTACAGTACAGTAGTACATATTAAATTGGGCAAGGGGGGTTATGTCGAAAGCACAAGTAAAACAGGGACGACAAGGAAACCGAAAAAAGGGGGGGTGTCGACAGTTAGACTCGGACATCACGTTTCACAAACACACGGATCGTGACTCACCAGTGCTTGCAACAGTTCATCGACCGACATGACTGGATGTCGACGTGGAAAGTCCCCGATGCGATGATAGGTCTGCATGGCGTACGTGCTCTGTGAGAGAGAGGGGGGGAGGGAAAGAATGCGTGAGCCAGCCAGCCAGCGAGCTGAAAAGGAAAGAATCACAATTGTTCAAACGGCCCGTCGGACCCCGCGAGCGAGGTCGTAAAGTACAGGATGGATTCGGGTATGATGGCATGACGCATGGATACCTCGCCAAAGTAATATGTAGGATCATGACTGGCAACTCGGGTCCTGTGCCACTCGCGTAGCTGCGACGAGTTGTACCTCACCAGGACCTTTTTGTTTCAGTTATATGGCAGCCCCCCCCCAAAAAAAAGTGGTGCAAATACTCACGGGAGAAAATAGACCTGACTTGGAGTTGGCGGGACGAGAGTGAGAAAGGACCCCGCCAGTCGTCGACCTGACGATCCCTCCCACGTGTAAACCGCGTGCGTAGACCGACTAACGTCAAGCGTACACAAAGTGCGGCTCTGTGGCGCAATAAGGTACGAGCGGCGCCACAGTTCTTCGGACAAGCGTAAGGCCGCAATCTACTATCACTCTCACGGCCACTTCATCCAAAGATATATAAATAGAGCAACATGCATATAATCGATACATCTAGTCATCGAGAAATTCTATGGTTTGGGGGTATCATAATCTGCAATAGACGTGATGTAGATCCGATAGCATAGGTGTCAATGACTGGAACAACATATGTACGAGGTTTCCCCCCCCCCCGCGGTGCAGTGCTTCATGCGATACGTCGAATAGCTTGCATCATCGCAGACACATCGATCGGTACCTCTCCCTCCTCATCCGGTGGCACGACCGCAGGAAGCGCGTCGACGCCATGTTTCCTACGACACACACAAAAGACCAAGTAAGCCAACGTATCGTCCATCACAAAGCACGCCAACTCACCGTGCCTCCCACCATGCAAAGTACCCCACACCATCCAACGCCCGGACTGCCATCTGCACATCCCGGATAAACACACCAGGCGGAAAGACCTCCATCACCGTCGCACGCGACGAAGGCGGCATGTACACGCAATCCGCCATATGTGTCCCATACACGCCAATCACGATCTTGCAACCCAAAAACAGCCATCAGCCATGCACGATCACCGACCACCGTCGACACCTCACCGTAGACTGAGCGATCGCGGTCATGCGTTCCACCCAAGAGGCCTCCGACGAAACGATATGCACCGTATACCCGTCCCCGAGCGCCCCGAGCGCCTCGATCAGCGCCGCGTGATCCGCCTCCCGCAACTTGGGACCACCCGTCGCATCTTGGCGCGACAGGTACGTCACGACCGTCTCAATCTTGGTCAACCACACCTTCTTAGGCGCTTGCTCGGGTACGTCAAGGAACCGCGCGACGATGCGTCGAATCGGCTCCCACCATCCCTTTGCCGTCTCGAGTTCCATCAGCGGGACCGTAAACGAGGGCACGTCGGTCCTCGCTCGGTGGGCTGCTCCCTGATCTGCAACGACCGCACGTTTGATCAAGAACGGGACATGAAAGAGCGCATAGTCGGCCCAGTCTTCTTTGTACATGAGCCCGAGCATCGGAAAGGCTGCCTTGGCAAGAAATGGGTGAAATCCACTCGAAGACCGCCGACGCACGACATCAGCGTTCCCATCCGGTCGCTCGTCCATAAAGGTCGGTATGTTGGGATAAAAAATACGTCGGGGTGGCGGGAGCGTCAGCGCATCGGGTGAGAGGGACCTGTCGAGCGTGCTGTACGTGCGCCAGAGAGAGAACAAGGTATAGTTGCCTGATTGCGGAATGAGTAAAGCACTGTGCTATGATAGAGGCGAGAAACACACTCGGCGATGCGTCTGTGACGAGCCAGCTCACGCCGTGAACGCTGAGTATATATGATGAGTACATGTGGTCGGACTGTAGTGAGTTTACGCACAGACCACCAAACGGTCCCAGCGTCTCCCTCGCCTGGTCACTGGTTAGTATCTGCCAATCCGAAGATCGGGGAATCGCCTGCGAATCCTCGCTAGACGACGCAATAGAACCGAGTGGAGGAAACGCTGGGTCATCCGTGACGATGAACAGCGTGCCATTCAGCATGAATACATTGTCCATGATCGTATACCCTACGCCACGCGTGAGCACTGAGCAATCACACAAGCGGTCTGCGTACCCGAAACATGTTTCAACACTGTCGTCGTCGGAACAGCATCGCCCCAGTTCATTACACCGTCGTTGATGCCCACCGACCCAAAGACCTGAGGGCGGAAGGAGACAGTGGCGACATTGGATTTCAAGGGTTGCTTTTGAGCGTTTTCAGCGACCTGTCCTTCTTCCCATGACCAGTTCCCGTAAATCACATTGTCCCAATCCTCTTTTCCGTTGCTCGAGTTGTTCGTTTGCGACGTCGACCACGTACCAGTGAGAGCGTCGTCCGTGAAGGAGGATTCAAGGTTGTAGAAAAGAATGAAGATGGTGAGAGAGAAGAAGACGAGAGAGGTTTCTCGACGAGTCGGTGGAGAATACCACGGCATGTGGAAGTGCAAGATCAGGAATGGAAGGCAGTGCTATTTTCGATTCAACTTCAAACTATCTAATGAAACATGTCGTAACCTTCACCACCATTCGAAAGCGACGCGATGTCCAGCGTTGTCATTCGCTTCTTCCCCTTTGTATCCTCTGCCCAATTCTCATAAAAGTTGGTCTCGTCCTTGTGCGAGAGGTAATCTTCCCCGTCCGGCGTAACGACGCGTCGGCCAGGCCCATCCCAGAAATGGAACGCCTGACTGTGCACCCCGTACGACGTCGGTACAACCTCGAGTAGATCCCCCCTCGCAATCTCGATCGCTGGGATCTCCGACGCAGGCAAACCGATGAGATACGCCAACAAGCACCGGATCACAGACGAATGCCCAATAATCAGCAGATCCTCCTTCTCCCGCTCCAACTCGATCAGTACCGGTTCCAAACGCACTTGGAAAGTGTGACATGTGACGACGACGCATCTCGGAGACATGTTAGGTAGGAACGTACCAGATAGATCGTGATAACTCTCGGCGCGTGGCGCCCGGAATGCGTATGGGTCTTTCACGAACCGTGCCCATTCCTCGGGATAAAACTTTTTCGCTTGGTCTGGTGTGAGACCATCCCAAACGCCTGGATTGATTTCCGACATTTGTGTCTTTTCGATCACTTTGACCCTGAGCTTGGATGCGCCTTCCTTGGGTGCGGTGTACGGTTCAGGCTCGGCTGTAGGTGGCCTAGAGTCCAAGGACAGGGTAGACATTGATACTTTTGCCGTTTCGAATGGCCAAGCGGTGTGGTGAGCGCGACGGCGCGTCGAAGTCCAAATCTTGAAATGATGTTCGGTGCCATATCAGATGACAGAAACAGAGGGCGTACCACTAGTCGTCGATCGCTTGGGTCATAGCCACGTTGCTCCAATGCATTTGCCCTTCTCTCGGTGACAAACTCTTTCAGTCTCTCTGCATACTCCCACCCGGCAGGGGAGAGATCGGAGTCGGCCTTGTACGAGTGCTCGATGAGGGATTGGCCAGACTTGAAGACTGGCGTTAGTTTCACAAGTTGACTGGAGCCAACGATGCTTACACGTGCAAAGTAAATCGTACGGAATCGGTTGTGAATGTTCATGAGGAAGAACACGATTCGCGACTATACCCAACATTAGTCCCTATCTGCTAGAACGTGCATGCACCGACCTGGAGGTATCCTCGGATGTTCTATAGAACAAGAGATCAGTGAGACAATGATGCCAAGATCGTACTTACATTGACCATTATCTTTTCTCCGACCTAACGATGGTCAGCATATTCTGTGGGTATCGAGTGACGTCTTACATTGAAGATACGGATAAACGGCCAATTGGTCTCTGTGATCGTCTCGTACGATCGTTCTCTGTCTCGTATCCGGCCATAATAATCATCGACAGCCTTGTCAGGATCCCATCCACGGTACTAGAAGGGCGATCAGTGCGGTTTCAAGATAAGGAGTGAGAACCCACATCAGGAGATGAGATCTTGACATTCCGAATATTTGTTTCGATGATCTCCTTGTTATCGCAAATCGACTCTGCAAAGGCCGTGAGCTTCGACTCGCCCCCGATGAACGTACTTGCCCAGCAAGATGACGTGGATGCCTTCCTTGTCAAACTTTTCTGCGAGGGTCTGGCGGGCCTGTTTGGTGCCATTGTTGGCATCGTATATGACGACCTGACCACCAGCCTCGAAAAAGTCCCAGATGTGTCTCTCGCAGCCTTCGGAGACACGCTTGCGGAGTGCGAGTGTTTCGGGGGTCTTTTCGCCTGCGATCTGGGTGTTAGGGTCGGTGATGGGGAAGGTGAACATGTGCACTACCGAGAGTAAAATAATCTGGGGGGAGAGACTGGGCACCACCGAGAGTCTTGCGACGATAATCGCCGAGTGAGACGACCTGAGTCTTTACGCCCATCCAGCGGAGATAACGTTCGAGTGCACGGGATATGTGAGTCTTTCCGCGAGCGGGTAGACCGACGGTGAGGATGAGGATCTTTCCCGCATGCCAGAGCAGACCAGACGCAGTCGTGTACAACGGTGCTGCCATCGTCAGAGCAAGACCCTTGTAATGATTACATAATGGTCCAATACATCGAGACTATACGATAACCCCCCTGCCGTTGAGTGAAAACGACGTCGCTGCAGCTCTGTAGTCTTCCATCTCCTGGTCTAGCTGTGCAAGTGTCTTTTTGACGCGTCGCGGACCCTTTTTTTGTCGGCGTCGCGGAACGACTGCGAGTGGCGCACTATGCACTGGGCGTTGCTGGCGTGGGCTGAACGAAAAGAGTATCGATCGAGGGCGTGCAGGGAACGCAAGAGGAGGCTTACCCGAGCGGGGCAAGGGTTCCGTTTAATGCGTGGTCGTGTGGTGGGATGGAGGCGACAGTGCCACCGATGCGGCCTAATAGGGATGGCTGCGTCTTTGCAGGAGGGGGGCTTACCGCCGAATACGTCGAGTCCACTACAACTTCGATCTTTATAGGACGTCCTGGATGACGGCATGGAGGTGGCTCAAGAGTGACGACGAAAAGGCACTTACGTCCGTCGATGTACTTGCCGTCATACTTTGCACGTGCGATGGCAGCATCCCCAGCACGCTGAAAGGAGACGAGGGCCATGCCCTTTGAGCGACCTTGGGAGTTGTATATGAGAAAGACCTCTTTGAGAGGTCCGACGGTCTTTCGAAAGAGTTCCTGTTTCAGGGCACGCGTCTAAGTCGGTGGTTGCGATGTGAGGAGAGCGCAACTTTCCTCGACTTCGAGTTCACCGACGTCTGGGGGGAGACGGCTGAGGAGGATCTTACTGCCCTGATCTTTTTGTTTCTGGTCTCGCCATGCGGGTGGGACTTGACCAGCTTGATTACCGAGGAGGAGTCGTTTTGGGCTGTGGTAATTGACTATGCGAGACGGAGGTCTCGAGTTGCCCTGCATCTCTGTCCAGACAAGACTTGACACCAAACGCGACCTCATAGTCCAATAATTTACAAACATGTACAAATATCATGAACAGGGACCGGTGTGCCGAAGTATCACGTGTGACTCTGCCAAATTGATCTCTCCCTTCTTGAACGATCAGAGCCTCGTAGCGCGTGCAGCTTTTTTCTGCTCATCAACGATCCACTACACCATCCAGGGGCAGCCCATTCACACAATGGACCAGATACCCCCCCAGGATCACCAGCAAAAGGACCTGTTCGCCTTTCTCTTCACAGACTCATCCAACGACCAAAATCGCCCACAAGACACACACCAGCCAGACGTCTTGGGCACTGCGTCCATCCCAGCTCATCGCATACCCAGTAACCTCTCAAATTTCACTGGATCGAACAATACCCCCTTCAACCATCAATCCCTCGATCTCACAATGTCCATGTCAAACTCGATATCCCTCCAGGGCTTGGACACGACCCTTCCCTCTCCCTCTCCCGCAGCCCTCACCCCGCACGTGCTCCTCGACCAGCAGTACAAGCTCACACAACTGCACCAGCTACAGCAGCTCCAGAACCAGATTCAGAGCCAGATCTTTCAACAGCAGGCAAGTCCCTTTCCTTCTCGGCATCATCCTCAATCCTCCCCCAGGCCGATCATGCCCCGAAAACTGACCCTGCCTTGACAGCTCGCCCTTATCAGTGGTCACACGTCTCTTGCAACACACGAAACCAATCCTGATCCTCACCGCGACCCGGTTCCTCCCTCGGGTCTCCTAACACCCTGTATGTACCTTTGCCTATCCTGGTTTAATCTCTTATCCCTTTTCTCCCCCAGTACCCTCTGCCGAAATAAGACCTACTAATCCCGACATCCTGTCGCACTTCAATCCTTCGTTCCAGAACTCCCAGCAATATTCTCACGTTGTGGACAACATGCCTCTCCCTTCCCCTCAGGAACCATCCGCATCAACCCAGTACATGAGACACCCAGGATCGTTTTCGGCACCCGCCAACATCGCCTTTCCGTCCTTTCCTTCTCCATCCGATATTGACATTTCTCCTCTCACAAGTCCTTGGCTCGAGGCTTATCCAAACCCTCCCAATACAAGACCGGTAAAGCGTACCGCTTCCCCCACTGGGGACGACACTGCTCGTGTGCACCGAAGACGTCCCCCTCCGACCGTTCCCATGTCGATGAAGGTCTCCCGGAACGTCAAGTCCGCTACCTCCACACCGCTCTTGCGATCCACCCGAGGTCGTCGGAATAGCTCTGTGTGTGGTACAGATTCGCCGTCTCCGGTTGATCTGGCTATGCCTCCGCCTGCACCACCCAGGATCCCTTCCTCTCCGCCCTCTTCCACGCCTACCACTACCTCAGCCTTGCCTGCCCAAGAGGAGGTTCGCATGACGCCCGTCACGCCAGCAAGTATCATGAATTTGGGTCGACTTGGCGTTAGTAGTAGTCTCGCACCAATGACACAACCGTCTCGGGTGGATAAAGTCAGGGAACCCGCCAAGACCAAAGACATGACCTCCGCACCCAAGCCATCCCGCAAGACGGGTCTGCCACTCCTCACTCCAGGTCCTAAACCAATCCTTCCAGGTACGCGCACCACACCCACACGTGACTGATGAAAAGCAACCCGCATGCTGACGTTGGGAACAGCCGGGTCGGCCGCTTTACTAAACAGCTCGTCGGCGGTCTCCCCACCGGCGCCTATCACGCGCAAGTCACACAAGGATGCAGAACAGAAACGCCGCGATTCCCTCAAGACGGCGTACGACGACCTACGTCTACTTCTACCACCAATACCCCTCCCATCGGACGACAACTTTCCCGACGAGCCGATTCTGCCTGGCGCACTGCCCCCGCGTGGGCCACCCAAGGCAGGTGGTGACGGGCCAAACAAGGGCGTGAGCAAGCTGCAGCTACTTCGCTGTGGCAACGACTACATCCGTACGCTCAAGGAACGCGTCGACCGGCGTGACGCGGAGATTGCGGCGCTGCGACGCGAGGTGCTCCGGTTACGTGCATTTGCGGGCGACGATGCACAAAATGACGATATCGATCTAGACCGCGATCTGGACGCGGTGGAGGCTGGGAATCCTAAACTGGGACTGTCAGTTTTGGACGAAGAAGGCGACGATGGTGAGGAATGACGCGGACGGGCGCAGGAGATCTAGGTTGTTGGTTGTGTGTAGCTATGTACCATCTCGATCTGATTATGCCAGATTCTTGTTTGAGGGTGATATTTTTTTGCGTCAGCAAGAGGACATACATATGGGATGTGCGTTCATGTGCAGACGTGGTCGCCTTGTCGATAACACAACCTTCCTTATCAGGGATGATTTTCGTGGATTTCGGAGTGTGAATCCATATGTGCGTGTGGAGCAAGGTGTCAGATACATCGTGGTGCTCGTTCCCAACACGCTTGCTTTTACATAAAACATGTCACAAGGCCCCCCTCGCAGTCCCTTGTACGTCCATACATCGACTTCAAGACACTACTGATCCCAATGACACACATTACTCCAGGTCGGCCGTGTTCCTGATCCACGTCGCGCTCGAAGCGCCGCTCGTGGTGCAGACGTTCTTCTCTCCGACGTCTCTCCCTTTTATGCAGATGACGAACACGACGGTGGTATTACTCAAGGTACGTCCACCTCTTCTTCCATGGCACGCGCTGACCGCATGTACACACGCGCGTGCGGTGCGGTGTTGTCTTAGTTGTACGCCGCCATCGTCGGAGCGACATGTATAGCCTCTGTCCTCGTCTTTCCTCTCCCAGGTACGTGCTCCATTGTGAGTGTGCGCGCGGGGGGGACGTCTTTTGGGCAACAGAAACAATGAACACGGGATGCTGACCCGGACCCGGATCGTGTTTGATTTTCACAGAATTTCTTCCCGGTAAACGCGCCCTTGCGATCGCGCTGTGTGTATACCATTCCGTCGCGTCTACGATCCTGTTTCAAGCCCCCCGGTTTATACCGCATACGCTTGGCCCGTGGTTTGAGTCGTGGGTGTCCTTGTCCTCCCCTTTCTTCCCATCCTATCCCACGCACGCACTTTTCACACGATGACACTGACGCGCGGACAGATTAAAAGTCACGCCTGAAAACGTCTGGGGTACGTTTCATGGCGTGTTGGGATTGATGATGGTCATTTGGTGGCAGATGACGTTGCAGTATGCGAATGGGTTTCGAGGGAGGACGTAGCGGGGGGGTTGGACCCGGTCCTCGCTCGTGCCCTCGTTCTATTCGCGTTTGCACGTTTGTGATTTACGTGATGGGGGTCATTGGATAGGGAGGCTTCGAGGGCGAGGACGAGGGTAGGGCGAGGGGTGATAAAGTTGGGCGGGACGACATGCCGATGGGATTGGCTGTATGTGGCATGGAAAATACCTTGGTGTTTTCCGAACCAAAGTCAAAAATAGAGATGTGGAACAAGGTATATTGAAAAAAAACATGTCCCGTTTAGCTCAGTTGGTAGAGCGCGTCACTAGTAATGACGAGGTCAGTCGTTCGAGTCGGCTAATGGGAATCCTATTTTGTGCCTTTTTTTCTGTTCCTCTTTCTTACAATACCGTCGGTGGACATTAATATTGTTGACTTTTTTACACGAACCTATGTACTAGTGGCTTTTTGGGGGGCACAACGGCAGTCATTGTAGGCCTGTCATCTGGTTTACTGGTTCCGTCATTGGCTCAGGCCATAACCTCCTCCTCCCCTCCAAAAAAATCGATTCTGGTTTTTCCAAAACCAGAATCGTCGAGGCGCACGTACCGGTCGTGCGCGTCGATCTCGCGGGTTGATATGAGTAGATGACTGTAATGACTCTGCGTCTCTCCCGAGTTCGTAGGGGCCTCCCTCACGGCCAAGTGGGATAGGAAGGGGGGTGGAGACGGGGACAGGGACAGGGGGGATCCCGGTAATCGAGCGGTATTAACACTACTTGTAGCAAAGACCATTCCCCAACTCAAATGAACAATTGATATTGGTGCCCCAGATATCCAATTATCGATCAGCTGGACGGGAGTTCAAACGGTCAATTCCATATATCAAGAAGTGACGGCATGTCTGTGATTCCCTTTCTGTGTAGCTTACACCAGAAGCGGACGAAAAACCAATAAAGAAAAAGAAAAAAAAAGAAAGCGACTTTCGACCCGTTTTTTTTTTGCCAACCCCGCTGAAGATGATGTACATGTGAGCCGCTCGTACGTTCCATGTATACGTCGACTGGGATCACCGTGCGGAACGTCGAGCGTTCGGGGCGGACCACCGAGCCGAGGTGTGATGTTGATATGCGTTGAAACCGATAGGTCTTCCCCCCGCTCTTAAAGGTACTTGAGCTTGTCCGACACGGTCGTTTTCCTCATGATGGATGTGTCCAGACCGAGAGGGTGAACAGTTCGATCAAGGACGGAATCATCCGAGTCAGTCCCTTCCACCCGATTCGATCGGCTGGTCGTCAGTGACGCCCTCGTGGACATGGTTTGCCGATGACGACGAGCGGCGATGTACACGCTAACATCAAAGAGACAAGGTAAACCCCATCAACCCAGCCGCGATGGCCGTCGGATCCATCCTAGACACTCGACCATATCTCGAGACGGGTCTTTTCGGAACCTGTCAAGGTTGCAACGAGGGGGCAACGTCAACAGATACGTTTATGAACTTTCCGAGTCAACTCATTCGAGTGAATTGGGTTTGCAACAATATGCACAAAATTGGTGCCTTGCAACCCGCCATATGTTGCTATCTGCTATCTCCGGTTTCAGTGGTAACGCGACAGACCCGGTCGTTGGGTCGAGTGGGTATAATCACCGACCTTTTGTATAGGAGAAAGTCGAAAATCGTATACGAATGGCGACACCGCGCAACAGTCACCTGGACGGGGATTCCATCTCCTCTTTTGCTCGGTGCAACTCTGCAGGAGAATCTCCCTCTGCTTGCTCCACGTCAAAATATACCTTATTCCAAACCAATAAGATTGAGGCTGGGCCACGGCCTTTCGGCGCCGTTCGTCCGATTACCTGGCGCCAGCCTGTACCTTTCTAGGTCCGCTCCATACATCATATACATATATCAGGTGTCATAGAGTTTCGAAGATATCCCATCAAAGTCGTCCCAGGCGAGTAAAAAGTTTCGGATGCAGGGGGCCGGGTGCGGGTGCGACGGGTCGATCAGACCCATCGTCCACATTGCCCGAGCGAAACCGGGTCAATTGACGTACACGCCATCCTAGTGACTTGAAATGTTGGGGGTACCCTCGAATATTCTATGGCTCGCCATTGAGCCTGCACGTCCGCGAGCGCAAGTCCCCGACTCGCCTCCATGCGGCCATCCACCTGCAGGGATTAGGGTTTGCGCCAGGGTTTGCACGGTGATACTGCATGGCGTGCATATGGTAATGTTGTGGAGCACTGCGCATGCTGACTTGGCGGGCGCCAAAGCCGTGATGTCAGGTAACCAAACCATAGTCCAAGCAGAGCTATGTGTATACCGAATCTCGAATTGGCACGCGGTTCACACCGGCCCGCGGTTATGCCTCGATCGAGCCGGCGCATCTTGATGCATCTGTCCTTTACTTCACGTCTGCATCCAGTGTTCGTTCGATATCAAATGGCACGGTGAATGGAGTAGCACTAATATGTTTACCGTTCATTGGCACATGTCAACCCATATAACGCAGTCAACCAAGATCAATTATCATTTTGTCATTACTTATCTGACATGTCATCCGGGCTAGGCCACCGTGACAGCTAAGCGGAGGATCGATAAGGTTTCATGTCTTTGCGTTTCAGGATCACAAAAATGGATGCAAATGATACCTAGATCCAATTTGTCATTTCTCGCTCGTTTGTGCGCAGGCCAGTGGACGATGTGTAGATTCGTGTGTCGAGGTTGAAGTTGTTGCTTGAAGCCAAGGTGGCTCCCTGATCCCGTGTTGATTGTTATAAACCCGCAGTATCCTGAGGTAGCCTTCCTGTTAAGACGAGTGTCTCCATGGTCCGCTGTACGAGAGTGACGTACGAACCCAAGGTGAGGGTAATAGGATCCGGTGGATAAGCTCAAGCACCGACCCGGAAGTGAGCCACCCCAGTTTGGAGACGTACCGCCTCGCTATTACCTACAATAAAAAAAACCTGCGGAAAGATGCGGCGGGGGAATCGGCGCTATTGATGCGCAGCATGAACCACCAATCGGCGTCCAAGATGGCGCACTTCACTATCAACGAACATATGGACCCTCTATGTGTGCTCATCGAAAGGCAGAGCCGCTGGAATCAGCGCGGAAATCGCATGCCAACGTAGACACGCGGAAACACTGTGGGTTGTAATGCCAATGATGTCGGAATGAACTCACGGGACATGATTTCTGTTTAGAGACATAATGCTGTGACTTGTTGACACGAGGTTACGAACCTGGGCTAGAACGTGAAAGGCTCCGGCATGGGTAGGAAGACATGGTGGCTAGCGCTTACCTATTTTTTTCTGAGTCAACACTACTCGATCGTCCATTAGGACAGTTTGATGGAGTTAGAACGGGTGCTGCTCGTCGAGGAAAAATGGTACATATCGCGGCGTGAGCATTATTTCATTTCTGCAAGCATCATTGCTATTACTAAGCTGGGTATAATTCACCACACATTAAATAATTGAATAGCAATGTGGATGATGATTACAAACCATGTTATTGCGTGACCCTGATCGCTCTTGCGCGTGCTGATGGGGCACAGCACGAGTGCTGTTCTCGTAAAGCAGCGACAAGTGGTTGGAGGAATGCGTTAATACGGCATCCGCAATAACGCCGAGCGGCATGGAGTGGATCGGTGAGTCAGGGAATGCCACGCTGCGCCACCATGGGCGGTCGCTGTCCTTTTTTCGATGGCCTGGGGAGACGCTGAGACATGCGAGTGGAGACAGGCAGTGCAGATCGGAGCGCAGAGGGGTAGGAAGATTGAACCGGTTCAGTGGATTCGAACTGAATTGATCGAGATGGATAAGGAGACCAAAAAGGGGCAGGAATGTTCCGGTTTGAGCGAGCTGGGACACAAGGCGGGCTGGCAGTTCCTGATGGTTCCCAAGCTGCTATGTTGGGTTTACAACACGGTGCACAGTCCCCAGGGAAGAATGTGACTTGGCGACACTGGCCTGACACTGTTTTGAATGCACAGGAAGGCCACGACTGTGGTGGTGGGGAGGGGGGAAGAGTGATCAAGTTCCGATATAGTTATGGCATCAACGAGGTTGTTTGTGGATGCTTATCCACGTGCCGTAAGGCTACACAACAAAGCATAAGAGCCTCTTCAAACACGACCCCCGTTGTGCTTTTTGTTTGATTCCGCCCCCACCACAGCAAGTTATGTCCCTCGTCTTGCCAAACCATCCCCTCCAATTCAACCTACACACACGACAACGTCGCACCGCTACCGCCGTTCTCGCGGGCGATTTCGATCTCCGTCCTGCCAGAGATGTCCTCACAAGCTTGCTCAACGGTGTCGGGCCCTACAAGGATGTGGAGAAGGACGAGAGTGTGCGTAGGAGCAGGAAACGGGAGAGAAGGGAACGCGACAGGGAGAGAAAAAAGAAGGCTGCTGCAAAGGCAGTCGAGAGGAACCCGACGACAGAGCCCACCACCAGCTCCACCCCTGCTCTCCCAATGCCACCCCCACCCACTCAACCCGTCAGTACATCTGTCATACAGCCCTCCTCCTTTTGGCGTGCTCGTGGAACGAGTCATCGTCCCACAATACATATCGCCACAATGCAACGATCCGTCTCCGTTACACCCCCGCCCATGGCTTCGTCCCCAAGGTCTACTCCGGGCCCGTCCGACTGGTCAACAACGTCCAGAACTTCGTCTAAGCGTCCCCGCACACCCGACGACGACATGCACGCCCCAGAACCCACGGTCGCTACACCACCGCCCCATCCTACCCAAACCCACAGGAAGAAGAGAGTGGCTGTAAGAAAGGGATGGAAAGGTTGGGTCGAGGGCTCGCCACCGCCATCCGAAAAGTTGATCAATTTGGACGCTGTACCTATCCTCCAAGAGAGACGCACCCGCAGCGGCAAAAGCTTTGACGCCATCGGGGTTGGCAAGGACAGCTGGGTGTAGACCTGTAAGTAATCATATCCTTTCGGTGCATCGGTAGAAAATACTGGTTGATCAGTAGGTAGCCACAGATCTTCATTTGAATGCTTGCAACTACCGCTATCTCGCCGCCCGTCACTGGCCCATGCTTGATTGAAAAAAATTGTTTCATAGGACCTCAACACCGCCTCGCTGTCCAGCTTTCCCGCTTCCTGTACAACATACACTGCACTTCGGATCCCCGCACCCCTGACACCACCACCCGCATCTTACTCGTCATTTCGTTTAGCTTGGTTCCGTATGTTTTCTTTATTAGTGTCACTGTAGGCTTCACCTTTACTTATCGGTCCCTGTTGCTACAAGTATTCCCGGTATCACCATGATATCTCACTAGGTATAGACAGAATACACATCTGTTTCCTATTGGAACGCTGCGACCCCCTTCCTAGTGTGAATAGGTTAACGCTATCGGCCTTCCAGTAAACCATGTGCGTGCGTCAATTGGGTGGATGATATCCAGCACTATGATTACATATCAAGACCGTCACTATGACGATTGACTTTGGCTGACCTTTTAGTCCTCGTATTTGTCTGTAGAATGTATGTAATAGGGTGCGGCAGCCGAACGGAGGCAATTATCTGAATTAGACTTAAACAGAAGTAAATACTTTTAAATAGCGTCTTCTCTTCGGTTCCATTGTTGTACCATGCAACGTTAAGTTCGTTGTTTCGACTGATACTACTCAGCAACATATCTTCACCGATATTTTCTTTTCATTCCGCGGCTGAACTCGTCTGGCGTAAAGTGAGTTTAATCCCTCGGTAACTGCCCGACTCGTACTGGCTCGATTGTTCCACATTCATTTTATGCATAAATTCATTTACCACGTATTCCCTTCTCAGGAAGTCCGTGACACTGCATGCTATTTTGTCTTCAGCATGCTGTCCGTCATTCCTTTTCCTGCTCTGCCAACTCCGCCATCATGGTTCCCCGGTCACATGAACCGGTTCACGAAGCAGTTGCCTGCCCTCTTATCACGTACAGACGTCGTGCTTGAGCTCAGAGATGCCCGGCTGCCACTCACTAGTATCAACCATAACCTTGAAAGTGAGTCTAAAGCAGCTATCCTCGCTCCCTTTTCCTTTCAATCAGTGGTCGTGATGTCTACGCTCGAGTTTCAAGGGGTGATGTCAGATGGTCAGCGATTCTCTCACGCTGTTGCGCCCAACATTGGCTAGCACGAGTTGGCTGGCCGCATGATGATTTCGAAGGCCTGGGATCCGAGATTTTATTCACAGAAGCCACCCTATGCTGTCACGTTTTGGGGTGGGTGACTGTCTGACTAACCACTCTCTGGCCAGGAGCGATAAGAAAATGGAGAGCGGAACGGGGTAGAGATGCTTCCATGATAACATCAGCGTCAGCTGGCCCCACTCCCCCAACGATGTCAGGGTATGGGGGTCAGATATGTGAGCGGATAGTCGTTCTAAACAAACACGACTTGGTCCCTGAGTGGGGCGTGGAAGTACGTCCCGTTCGCGTCCGTTAATCTCTCTGGACCTAATATAATAAAAGCCGTTTCGTAAAGCCATGGCAACTCGTTTTCCGGATGAGATAGTCCATTTCGCGTCGTGCAACAAACCTCGGGACATCAAAACGTTGAGCGAGTTGCTCGTAAGTATGTTGCCTTTTCACGTATATCCCACACCATATACTCAGCGGTTGCGGATGATAACACTTTACGTGCAACAAAATACCGTGTATAGACATAGCCAAGACCAACCCACATGCAACAGAAATGAACGTGCTTGTCCTTGGCATGCCTAACGTTGGAAAATCCACGTTACTGAATTCTCTTCGCAGTTTTGGGATCGCTGGTCGTACGTCGTGTCGTCCCTGTCCCTTTCTACACGTTTTCTTCTATGACCTGCCATCTTCTGCTGACATCTCTTCACAGGGACCGCTAAGGCGTTGCAAACATCTGCTCAACCCGGCCATACGCGCACCTTATCCACCCGCTTGAAGATATCAGAAAATCCGTTAGTTTATTCCTACGACTCTCCTGGAGTCATGCTTCCCTTTCTTGGCAAAGGGGAACAGGGCGCCGAACGAGGCGTTAAGCTTGCATTAATTGGTAAGTAAAAGAGACAGCAAAAAAATTCATACCAACAATCATAAAAATAAATAATTTTCAGCCGGCATCAAGGAAAGCTTGTACGACGTAGAAGCTCTGGTCAACTATTTGCTGTACAGATTGAATATCATAGATCCAGTCTGTAAGTCGCCCCTTCCTGTCTCTATTTCATCTTCCTTCGTTCTCAGCAATGATACGGGCTTCTTTACTACCCTACTTTTACTCAGCTCCGGCATATCTCAAAGTCCTGCCGGAAGGTTCAGAGCCGATGACAGATGTATATGTCTTCCTCGAACAGTTGGCCGCGCGACTAGGCATGCGAGTCCGAGGCGGTGACGTGGACGCCGCGCGGGCTGCCAAATGGTTCGTCGAATGGTGGCGACGCGAAGGCAGCTTTCTTTCCGCCTCCGCGCCGCGGTCGATCGGGAGGCGTATCTCGCGTGTTTTGCAGGGTCGTCCACCAGGTGGCTTGGATGATGCGACACACCTCCCCGTATCCATCCGCCGCGGGTGGGGATTCGACTTTGAATGGACCGTCGACGTCGCGTCGGACGACGCGGAAGGCAGGGAAAACGTGGAGGAAAAGATGGGGGCCTGTATCGATGCGTATATGAGGATGGCGGAGGTCCAGGAAGAGTCGGGTGGGGATGTGAGTCAGACGCAGGAGAAGAAGCGGGCTTGGGAAGAAAAGTTGGCCAAGAGAGCTGCGAAAAGCAGGGCAAAAATGTCGCGCAAGGGTGGGTGATGGGTTTATAATAGGGAGCAAGGGGCGCTGAGGATTCTATGTGGCGTTTGGACGTCTGGGTATGTCACCCTGGACTCTTTTTACGAGATAATGATGATTTCGTTTTCTCCCTTTGTGTGACCGGTGGAGTACATCAGACCGGGCGACCCTAGCTGGTGGCCCTAAACGAAAGCTGAGAACTCGGTAGGTGGATTCTCCTTTCACTGACTTTTTACACATTCGCTCACTCACCCTTGCCTATTTCTCCCGCAACGCAAGGTTAACCGCAGCTGCTGTAAACTCAAAATCTGACGGCCATTTACGAGTCTAACGTTATTTAGATCGCATGCACGCGCTTTGAACATAAAGATCCTGACTATCTCATTTTATCGTAAACTCCGTCGAATGAACTCATGCACTGCGGTGGTTGGGTTCAAGACGATCCAACGCACGGTCCGTTCAGGTCCCTATTTTTTTTCTTGGAGGAGCTCGCGTCGGGAACACTCGCTGCACCGATCCGCCGTCGAAAATCGTCTCTGCCCCATGACCCAAGGTGCGGACGGATTCCCTTTTACAGTGAAGAGACGGGGTGCGTACTTTCGGTCGATATCCCGCGAGAAATTCTACCTGATCGGCGTGGGTATATGCGGGAAAGGGGCGTGGAAGGGAGACGGAAATTGATTCGACTTTGGGCTTGGGCTTTGGTTCCCATGGTCGAGGGTCGTGTTGACACGTGGGTGAGTTTCCCTCTCGTCTACAAGTCTAACCGACGAACGTAGCAGGCTCCGGCTCACACGGCTCACAGGGGGGGACGGATGACCATCGGTGAACCGATTTGGACGTTACTCTTGTGACGGTCAGCGATGCTGCTCGTCGTCCCCTTTCTTCACGAATGAATGCAGTGCCGTCGCCGTTAGTTTTCAGCCTTACACATCAATCCTCGTTTGCAAAAACAATCTGTGTCATGGAAATCGTCTTGAATGGTTCCGATCATCCTCTATGCCATTTTAGCGGTCAAAAATGACCAATCGGCCGTCCTCTAGACTTACCCCCCCTCTCTCTCATACGTCTAGTCACGCACATGTCAGTGGTATCTCGCGGGTTGAACGTTGAACAATGCTTACGAGCGACTGGAACGCGCGCTGGACGCAAGAGGCCTTTTTTTTATCCAAATTCAAGAACAACAAGATATCTTCTCCGTGATGTCTTTATGTTATCTCGTCTTCATTATCAGTAGTCTAAACACTTTTTTTTCCGGTGCTGGGCCGCCCTGGTCTATGGATCGACAGACACTAGTAATTATATAAATGGCACGGGTCTGAGTATGATTGCCATCTCGCGCCTTGCCACGTAAAAAAAGGATAACAAATAGGTCAGAGAGAGAAATTGACCGTGAGGTTTCGACCACGATACATACAGTATAATCGAACGTTACTTTTATGCAGGATCAGATGAAAAAAAACCTCAAAGGCACGCAAAGAAAGAAAGAAAAAAGAAAAAAAGGGCCTTGCTGGGAATCGAACCCAGGCCACTTGCATTTCCTCGAATTCGAAACGAGCTGCCCAAAGCAAGTATCGTACCTCTAGACTACAAGGCCACGAAAAGAGTGAATTCGCGGGTGTTGGTAATTTCCCGGGCTCCCGACCGTAGCACATGCAAGGTGAGCGGTTCGATCTTTTGTGTCCACATTCGCAGACTTAAACAGGAGAAGTTGGGGCATTGCTTTACGGATTTTTTCTTTTTTTTGGGGGGTCGAATTTGTTGTTGTCTATCGAGTTGCCCGTTCGGAGGCTCGGATATCATGTACATGTAGCCCGACAACACTCTGACGTACACAGTGGTACACTACATAGTCTGAGGGAAACCAGGTGGCCTCAATATGCAAGCCCACCAAATCAACTGTAGGACCCCCGAGAAACAGGCTCCTGGGAGTCCTACACTTGCTGCACTGATGCGAACGTCGGCCTCCATGGAAATATGATGTAATCCCCGGGGAGACAGCTGGCCCATAGCTAGGTCTCTCGGCGCTACGCACATTAAATAGGATGAGAAAACCGAAAATACCATACAAGCCGCGCGTAGCACGCATGTCATGGCAAAGTTCACGCACTTGTCGGGTCGAAAGTGAAACGGAAAAGAAAAGATCACCTTGCCGGCAGGGTCGTATCGCGATATTTGCTTCTCAACTACCACATCCCCTGTCTCAATGTTGAAGCTTCCGGTCTGAGTGCGGCCTGGGAGAACTCCGCAGGGCTGACGCTCTGCCTCGATGCGACCGCGTGTTGCGTTGCTCAGCTTCCCATTCAATTCATACAACAACAATTCAATGCCTCCCGGTCGTGGCATGTTCACCGGCGTTACCTATAGTAGCGTCATGGATGCGACCGGTCCTACCGGTAGGTTTATTCCTATTAGTACCGGTGGCATGCTTACTGGGCAGTGCGAACGCGTGGACGATAAAACGCTCCTGAATCCTGGGGTTAAGCGACTAACAACAGAGCAGTTACCATTTGGCTCGAACTTGGCATTGTGACGGAGGCTTTTCGAGCACCCGTGTCTTGTCGTCGACCTAGAATGGCAAACGCATATGCCCACGATTTCCCATTTTCAGACCGGGGTGGGCGCCAGTAACTAGGAACATTCACGATGCAACAAACTCCTTACATCCTCCATTTGGTTTTGAATGGTAGATCAATTGATCGATATGCCCCCGTAAATGTCCTACAATGGCAAGAAAATGAGGGTATCGGTACCGGCCTATAGCTCCACACGAGCAGGATCTGAAACGAGGGTGTTCACTGAATCAGCAGCCACGGCCGATTCCGAAGCTGATAAGGTGGCAATAGCTGTCAGTGCAGGGGCGAGCGTCGATGGAACAGTTGTTGCCGTGACCACGACGCTCGCCAGTGAAGTCCCTGCACCCCTGTCCGTCACCACTTCCTTCAACGTTTCCCCTGCGACTCGCCCGCGAGAACCACCGACAACAGGGATGAACTTCGTCCACCAAAACGCGATCCTCAGCCCTCTGTCGAGTATCCGCTGCTTCAGTACGAACAAAACCACAAGTCCAAAGAAGACGAGGGCCGAGATGATGACCACGCGATCGAGCCAGTCCGTTTGCTCAAGCGCAGCCACCAGTTGTTTCGAGGTGCCCATAAGGAGCGTAAGGGTATCGTGTGTTTGCGAGGCCGATTGGAGATTGACCGTCGAGGATTCTGTTGGCTGTGGTGTTGGCTGTGGCTGGCGAGGGAGAAATGCACCAACCTAGGAGTTGGCTAGATAGAACGCTCTGTTCGAGCTCTTTTTGCATGAGGCCTATTGTCCGTTGTAGGGCATCCGTGACGTTGTTGTTAGCCTTCATGAGCGCATCTTCTCTGAAGTGCAAAAAACCATTGTATTTGTTAGTCCTGGACCAGATATCCTACCAGGAGGCTTTGAAGATACGAACGTGACTTTCTCATTGGGAGGTGTCGCTTGTTGCCGAACAGAGGGAGAACGAAGAAGCTCTTCGCGTTGTGACCGGGTCTGTGCATCTATTGCGCGCTTCGAGGCGAGTACGGCTGCTCGGGAGTCTTTACGTAGCCTGTAGGGATGAGTCTAGGGAGCAAGACAATGGACATGGACGTACCCATCAAGCACCTTCAAATGTTCCTCCACCTTTGCCCTGAGCATCGTGCGGGCCCTGTCGCTTCGTTGGTCATCCACGAGGACATCGAGTTCCTACGAAGACCACCGCAACCAAGCGCCGACCCAGCCCGAAATGTCAGTTGTCACTCGATATTCGTCATGATCCTAGAATCCAAATCGCTTACTTCAACCTGCTTGGCCAGCTGTTCAATGTCGTCTCTGACTTCGGCAGCCCATGCTTGTTGCATAGCGAGTGGGCCTGTACATGCTCGAAGTCGCGGGATTTGAAATGTAGAAAGGTCATTTTGACGCCTTTCGACTGCTTCAAGAAAAGCCTGTGCATCAGCGTCGAGAATGGTGGGGATTGGAGCCATGGTTGGAGGAGGACAACTTCAAGTTATGACATGCACGTTGTAGGCACGGTGTCACAACTCTGAACACGTGGAAAATAACCTTTACAGATCAGCATTCGCTTTTGGCACCTCCTTCGGTTGCTTCCGGCGGTCAGGTGGAAGCTTCTGCCATAAACTCTTCCTAGCGCAATGATATCACTACACAGTGGAACATCTAGTCAACTGAAACAGGCCCGACTTGGATGGACTAAACCCCTGTTTTCAATAGGACTCGCTTCTCATGAATGTCCGCTTGACAGATGGTGGCGTGGTGTCGGGCTGAGATTTTGGTAGGCGCTCTCACGAACAGTTTAGCAGGGCATATCGAGCTTATCGCTTTCTGGCCTGAGTAAGTTTCGCCATTCGAGACGTTTCTGGTGTAATTTCACCTTATCGTCGAGGTTGAAACGTTGGTGCATGGCAACGCTGACCCCTTCTCAATTGGTTCACTTCAAGGCGGTGATGCGTTTTCGGGCTCCACAACGCAGTTACTTAGCAGCATAGAAAACAGGGCTAGATGTCTGTCTCGATCGTGAAACACAGCTCAAAGACAAATCCCGTCATTTTGCCTACCAAACGCGCACTCAGCGACTCCAAGTTTCACCAATGCAGGTAAGCAAGCGAAATTTCAAGTTCTCCCTCGGACCTATATCTCGGTAATCTATTTCAATTTGTGCTTACGTCTAGCCAGTAGCAAATATTGTTTACCACACCCAGTGTCTGACGTCGATGCACCGCACAAGTCGAAACCTCCGTCATTACCTCTTGTACAGCTGTGCTGCCCCCGCGACATCGGCTAGGGTTTACGGTTGCTTTTCCTTTTTATGCCCCACTCTGATCTGGCGCTATCGCGTGGTTGAAACGGCGTTCGTTTCAAAAGGGGAAATCCGTGGTGATGCGTTCTTGCGCTGACCTTCTCAACAATCTCCCATATGACTTTCCAGACCTCACCTGCATGTGTCCTCGCATTTTCACATAGTTATACGGACTGTAGCTATTTCCGGCGTAGCACTCGCCTGTGTCGTGGTCCTCGACATCGCACGCCGATATCTCAAGAATACGAGACCTTAGTCCTCTTGCCCGCTGCCTCCTGGTCCGCGGGGGTTACCGTTCATTGGGAACGTCATCGGGGTCGACCCAGATGCCCCATGGTTGACGCACGCCGAATGGGCGAAACAATACGGTAGTTGCAACGCTGAATTTAGTTGCGCTATCTCAGGCTACTCAACTAGGTGACTCTAGGAGACCTCATCTATACCCGAATCTCGGGAAGGGACATTATCATCATTAATTCGGAGGCTGTCGCAAAGGAATTGCTCGAGAACCGCTCCGGAAACTATTCCGATCGTCCTTACCTCGCCACCAAAGACATGCGAGTTCCTTTCAATGTCACATTGTCAATGCTCGACTAATGTGATCATCAATCAATCGTAGGTGTAGAAGGGCCTTTAGTACTATCTTCATGGAATATGGAGACAGATGGCGTCTACATAGGCGATTTTTTCATCAGACATTCCGGGTGAGGCGGTCCATAGGTTCGTACCCCTGCAGCATCGCAAGGTCTGTCAACCATTGCGAAGGCTCCTGGGTAGTCCAGACCAATTCTCCGACCACATATACGAGTACGTCTTCCACAAGCTCGCCTAGAATGTTATTGACATCCAGATTACCGTTCCCTGCAGGTATACGGCATCGGTCATCCTGAACAGCGTTCACGATTATGACGCAAAGTCCCAGAAAGATGAACTCTTTGATATTGCTGCGAAGACGGTCAAGATCACTGGACAAGCTTTGCGCCCTGAAGTCTCGATTCTTGTCGGCGCGTTTCCGGCACGTGAGTAAAAATTTGCACCTTGTCCGTATCCCGAGTCTGACTGTCCAGGGCATCTAGTTTTGAACCTTCCATCTTGGTTTCCTGGCATGTCGTTCAAACGAGAAATGGTGATTGCCAGGGCGTTTTCAAAGCTATATGTCGAAAAGCCGTCCGAGTATTCTTTACAGAGACTGGTAAGGGCATGTTTTGGGATTCCAAGACGTGAGTTCATTGCCGTGTAGGTCTGCAGGTAGCTTTGCTCCAACGATGGTATTCGATGCATCCCGAAGCGTGGAAGAAAAGGGCACTCCAACAGATGCGGGATGGATCAAGGACCTCTCAGAAGCAGCCGCAACGGGCTTTATAGGTGAATGGCGCAGAATTTTGAGTGTCCTTGTCTGTGTCCTTGTCTCATATGCACTCTTAGTTGCGTCTGACACAGTAGGAGACCATTTTGGTTGTATTCGCGGGTTCCTTTCCCTATTACTCACAACGCGGAGGACAGTCAAACTCTCTCATTTTGATGTTCTTGCTCATGATGGTGGTGAACCCTAAAGCCCAGAAGAGGGCCCAAGCGCAAATTGACGCGGTGGTAGGTGGGAACAGGCTGCCGACGATGGAAGATCGATGGTTCTTACCTTACGTCGATGCTATTCTTCGGGAGACGCTCAGGTACGGCCCCATCGTCCCTTTGTGTAAGTGCTACCCACATGCACTTACTCCTAGGCTGATTTCTTTATCGGTCAGCAATTCCACACGCTGTTGTGAACGACGACGTCTATGCCGGATTTCACATCCCGAAGGGTGGGTGACCCAAATTTCGCAGAATTTCTGTGTTGATACGTATTCGCAGGAGCTATGGTCATATCCAACCTTTGGTCAGCCTGCTTCATCCCTCTCTGCAATCCGGCTGATTCTGAACGACCCTGTTCTGTTCTCACTTTGCTAGGTCAATGGGCCGCAATGGATCCAAGTACCCAAACCCTCACGAGTTTATCCCCGAGTGCTTCCTCAACGACGACGGCTCACTCAATTGTGATGACGTCGCAAATGTCGCACGTCCGTGTGGTCTGTGATTGTCAAGATATTGGCCACGTTCACGATCAAGAAGGCCAGGGACGATAATGGGGTGGAAATTCCCGTAGAACCAAGATTCTCCAATGGCATTGTCATGTAAGTAAACGTACTCGAGGTGTTTTCCTGCACTGTGCATATGTTGCTGATTGCAATGACGCTGTACGGTCGTAGACATCCACTTCCGTTCCGGTGCAGTATCGTGCCTAGGATACCGGGGATGGATGCAGAGAAGCTGGAACAGCTCATTGAGGCGAGCACTACCTAGGGTAACATTGTCTTCCCCTCCACTATGAAACCGAGTAGGTCGTTTCTGGACAGTGTATAAAGTTACGTAGCAACCAATTAGTCTAGCTCTACGTGTACGCCGTTTTGCGTACCTGTACTATTATATGCATGTCTGTATGTACTAGCAGAACTGAGACCTGATATTATGGAGACCACCGATATGATGATACTAATCTGTCCTGACTTTGGCAAGACAATGTGCTGGCACCTCCGCAGGGCAGCCACTTTGACTCTATCGCTATCAAATCCGAGTCCTTATTCGACGTCCGACCATTGGAGAGCGCTTCAAAGTTCAACATGTCCCGTGAACGTTTCAACATTGAACAAGCGCACAATTCATGTCACCACGAATCAACGACCAACGAGTAGCAAGGCTCGGTAAATGAGGCGTTTTGAATGGTTGGAAATTGGAATCGTTGGCGGCGGCTGATATCGATCATTAATATTCACCATTCCGAGTCGCCTCGCCTTAATTTTGAATGGACTGCTTTTTCTTTCTCCCTTTCGTATCAAGTACTTCCTTACCCTGTGGCACATGTTCAAGATATTTTACTGTGTAACTGTTCCCCGAGTCAATTATGCAACAAGGTATGGCAAGTGACACCATGGCACTGTCACCCTCCGTTTGGCCAGACCCTGGCCAGCATGCACGTCGCATGGAATGAATTTACCTTGAACCGACGGGGCCACAGATGCATAATCGGGGCTCCAAGTATTGTCCTCCCTGCATCCTATGATCAATTGATCGAGGATCGGCCAGCTAGACCCATGGGAGCATCACTACACACCGTTCAAGAGTATGATAGGGACAAGCAACGGATCCATTGGTCGCCAAAGTCGTCTTACAAGATACCAAAGTAAACGACAACTCCAAAACCACCAACGGTTTGATCCCGATCCTTGTTCGTCCCTCCACGACCACCACGACCACACACATACCACATCATCCGACCCACAAACACGATCCGTCAACATCTCACGCGGCAACCACCTCGGTCCACAATGCAGCAAATGGGGGAATAGGGGAGGGAGAGGGGGGGAGTTGAAAAAAAAAGATATCACATCCGGACTAGGGGCGAAAGAGAAAAAAAGAAGAGTAACCTATAATATATAAGAGTGGGTTGGAAACACATACACACATTGGGGAGAGGGGCGATGAAATGGCCAAAAGCTGTAGCGTACGACCCCGACGATGGAGGGAGAGACCGAGAAAGCAATAAAGGATGAACTCCCCCTCTGAAAGTGACAACGATGGCGATATCTGGACGACGATGACGACAAGACCGAGTGGTGAAACGACATGGTTCAGTTACCGGTGGACTGCAAGTCGGATGACAACTCCTCTTCCTCCTCACCCTACCACTACCCAACCCTGCAAAGGCACCAGCGAGACACTTCATCGACCGACAGGAGTTCCTCGATATGCGGCTTGATTGGCGTACCCACTACGCGAAGGAGCTTGTGGTTGTACTGGTCCGTTGTTCTGCCTACCGTTCTGGGTCGGCTGGCCCAGTTGGACAGGTGCTTGCTGTCGTGCTTGCGTTGGCGGCTGTGGCTGAGGTTGCGGTGGAGCGAGCGGCTTTTGTGGAGCAGGGGTCGGCTCTTCGGCCGCAGTGGGTGCGACATACAACCCCTTGTCAATGATTTGGGGAATAGGTTGTATCTCCGTCCCAAGCTCTTGCTCGATGCGGTATAGGTTGAATCGGTCCTCGTACGTGACCAGGTTGATGGCAAGGCCCAAATGTCCAAAACGACCCGATCGTCCGATACGGTGAAGGTACGTTTCGGAATTTTTGGGAAAGTCAAAGTTGATGACGACGTTTACGGCTTGGATATCAATGCCTCGCGTGAGCAGGTCTGAACAAACGAGGTTCCTGCATACACCGTTACGGAAATCGTGGAATACGCGGTTACGATGCGATTGCAGCATTTTCGCGTGCGAATAGAAACAGGAGTAGCCGAGCTCCGTGACCTTCTTGGCCAACAGCTCGACACGATTAGTGGAGTTACAAAAAATGATTGATTGGTTAATTTGCAGCTACATGGCCGTGAACAAGGCGAACGCAGAGTACGAAGCGCACACACCTTCGAGAATAACGTATTTAGGCAATGCACTTTCTGCCGCTCTTCGACGTAAGCGTAATATTGCGTGACACCACGCAGGGTGAGTTCTTCCATGAGGTTTATTTCGTACGGAGACTTCATATGTTTATCCTACACGCGCCGGTAAGACAACGGTCGGAAGAAAAAAATAGAACGGGCACGCACCTTGAAATCCTTTACAATAAGCGGGAAGGTTGCGCTGAAGAGCATGACCTGGCGGTCAGCAGGTAGGAAAGAGAGCAATTGCTCCATGACAGGCGTGAATTCGGGGGAGAGAAGTTTGTCCGCTTCGTCCATGACAAAAACAGGACACTCGCTGAGATCGGCGACATTCTTGCCAGCCAAGTCGAGAATACGACCAGGGGTGCCGACAAGCACATGAACCGCCTCTGACAAGCGCATGATATCGTCTTTGAGGGTTGTACCTCCGGTAGTCACCATGACTTGGATTCCCATGTGTTTTCCGAGGATTTTACAAACTTGGGAGGTCTGGAGAGCGAGTTCACGGGTGGGGACAAGTAGGAGTGCTTGGATCTTGTTCTTATTGACATCAACTTGCTGCAGGGAGGGTATGACAAAAGCGGCAGTTTTGCCGGTACCGTTCTTTGCACGGGCAAGAACATCACGTTTGGTGAGGGCGATTGGAATGGCTTCTTCTTGTATTGGGGAAGGTTTTTCGAAACCTGCCTCAAAAATGCCCATGAGGAGTTCGCGGCGGAGGAACATGTCTTCAAATTCGGTGCCCTTGGTAGCGGTTACATCTTCTGTTTGTGGCCGTAGGTCTTTTTGTGGAGGGCGGAGGCCATTCTTCCAGGAGGCGTCGTTGTGGTTGGAAGGGCTGTCAAAAGAAGGAACAATGTGAGGCATGAAAGAAAGGTGGGAAAAGACGGTGACACACATGTTAGATGATGATGGCTTAGCCACTTGCGACATATTTGGAGATTGTCAAGAGGGTACGGTAGTGTCAATATGGGGCGTCGAGCAATAGCGTGAGCTAGACAAAATGATCGCAACGACGCGTCAGTGGTACGATGGCAATACGATGGCTGGTTGGGTTGTTGGCAGAAACTGTCGCAACGAGTTCAGAGATGGCGTTGGCGACGGCAAGGTGTGTTGAACGGTTGTAACGTGCAGAGGTAGATCGAAGTCAGAGTTCAAAGAGCAGGGCGTCGACTCTATCAAATTCAAAGGTCTCCGCTTTTCCCACGGTCCATCCCGCCTACAAAGCCTCTCATGGCGAAATTCTGTGGAACATGGATCATTCACTTGATACATTCTACGTTGATTGTACTCTGTGGGCTGGTTCACACAGAGAAAATTTTACAGGAGATGAGTGGTTGCGTATCTTTGGCGCAGCTGCGCAGCATCATCACCATCAAACCTGGCGCTGATTCCTGATTCCTGAACTTGAAACTTGAAACGTTGCAAGTCACTACGACATGAACGGACCGCTGAACAGAACTCTCAAAGGTATTCACATGTCTTTGGATTTCAGGATGTTTTCCATCCCACGAGTTGACAGGTCGGGAATGAAGGCGGTTCCAGCATTTCAGAATTTACTCAGTCGATCTTATCAGCTGTTCGACAACTTAGGTGACACCTAGGAGGTAGACCAGTAGGTGTACGAACTTAGGCGGCCATCTTTGCTCCAACGAGCTAAATCGTCCAATTCCAACCGCCACGACCGGGCTTGCGCCAACACCAATCGATCAAGACCAGTGCATACGCCGCAGACGTGAGTGTCAATGGTTCAAATACTATGACTCAACGTATCAAAAGACAAACAGGGTCGGTGACGAACACTAGTGAACGCGAGCGTGTCACTGGGTGTAATTCGGTCTTATTGTTCTGCTAATCCTTCCTGCCCATCGCTGTGCCGACCTGCCACCCTGACCACCTACGCGAATGGAATACCGACATCCAACGGTGGCTGTTCTGACAAGGCACCTCGTCCACAATCCTGCAGACATGCACCTACATCTCTTGTACGGGTTTCTGACAACTTCTTGTGAAGGTTGAGTACCTTGGAATGGCTGAGCAGCACACATACCTAAGCTTTACACGTCACGCAACGACTCGATGTGTTTACTCCGGAGTCCCGGATCCGCGTCTGCTGCTAGAGCTTTGCTTGCACTCTGGAAATCATAGCATTCTATTACAAATGCTTAGTAAGCACAGCTTCGATCAGAACGTGTTTATCGCATCTTGAGTTAGCTGCCCCGTTAGAGAGGGCCAGGCGAGGAAACATTGGAAGGGCACAATCTTGACAAGAAGAGGACAAACAGGCATTAGACTAATCAGGCCTCCAAGGTTTCATTATCACACTGCATACGACCGGTTTTCTCCACCGCCCCGGTTCCCATGTATCCCGTAAAGTTTCCACACTCGAGTTATTCGTGTACATGCAAGCCATAATCAGTAAAGTCCGTCCGGTGCTATCACGATCCCTCTTCGATCGATTGTAGACTTGCATCGTTCAAGTTTCATTGCTTGACTCTCTCGACACTCACATATGGCACCAGCGCCCACATCAAGAGACGGACTCACAAGTCGCATCCTTCCCCAGATGGTACTCTCCGAGGGATCAAATCCTCTAACACGACCCCTATCCCCTCCCCCACTGAATCTCACCCCCGCCGAACGCGCCACCTGGCGTTTCACGATCCGAGGGAACGCGATCGGTGAGTAGCCACAGCACCCGCGAGGGTGCCGTGTTTCACCAAGGGAAAAGGAACAAAAATAATGGACTGATCACTGACATCAATGGTCCCCCCTCGGACGTATCACTCCCGTTCCTCCTGGACAGTGACGGGCGGATGCGGGAATCTTGGACTGGTTGTCGCGCGTGCACTCCTCGAACACGGCACATCGGGCATCTCACTCTGGGATGTCCACCCCGAGAGCGCTGATCTTCCGGTGCGGGAACTCATTGCCAGCTTCCCTTCCGCCAAGATTGTCACCAAAGCGGTCGACGTGAGGGATGAGCAGCGTGTTCGAGATGCCGTCGCGCAGACCATATCCGAGCTGGGCAGCGTCGATATGTTGTTGTGCTTCGCAGGCGTGGTGGCGTGTACACATGCACTCGAGCTCGGCCTCGACGAGTGGAAGCGGACACTCGACGTCAACACGACCGGGAGCTGGCTCTGTGCACAAGCTGTCGCCAAGTAAGTAGGTGATTCGCTGTCCCGTGACGATCGATCTTCAATGATTGATGGCCATGGCCTCTCTGGTCATTCCCCCCACTTGTCGTTCGCCCACAGCGAGATGGTGAAGCAACAGACCTGTGGCAGCATCGTCTTTACAGCCTCGATATCTGCACACAGCGTCAACTTCCCACAACCACAAGTGTCCTATAATGTTTCAAAAGGCGCACTCCTGCAACTCAAAAATTCGCTCGCGGCAGAGTGGGCGCGATATGGGATCCGGGTGAACAGTATCAGCCCTGGGTACATGGATACGGTCTTGAACCATGGATCGGGCCTCGAGGAGGTGAGACGTACATGGGCCTCGAGGAATCCGATGGGTAGGATGGGCGATCCGGCAGAGCTGACGGGTGCGGTGGTGCTGCTATGCAGTCGCGCAGGACGGTATATTAATGGCACAGATATCATCATCGATGGTGAGCCATAACGCTTCTTGGGCTTTGGGCGTGGTAGATGGATCGTTCTGAACGCATTCGTTATATCCGCAGGGGGCGGATCCGTTTTCTAGATCCTGGGGTAACGAGATACTAGACTAGAAAATATACTGCGACAAGAGCGAGGCGTTTCGTAACTTCCGAGGTTGCCCGCCTCCCTGCACATGAGATGCTGGAGGGAAAAAATAGATTTGTACACACCAGTGACCGGGTTGACCTGCTATTTTTAATACACTGAGATCTATTGCGCCTTAAATCCTGTTGGACGCGAAGTACAGCCGATTTTATAACGAATGGTCTAGATGCGTTCTGCAAATATGAAACCGCATCAACATGACAACGTTGCAGAAAAGCACAAGTACATGTGCTACATCTCGTTTAGGTATTGCTTCGATACTTGGGACTCATTAGGCCTGGATTGAACTGGCAAATATTAATATTCTAGCCACATGACAGTGTCCGAAAAAGTCCCTCGCCTGGAAATTCCAGAGAGGCCATTCGGCGGACGCCGGAAGCGTTGCCAACTACTATGGCAGGACTGGTGGGGGCGTCAGACTTGAATTTGGCGATGCTACGAATGCGCTTACTAGTACTTGAGTGTTGCCATGCTCAGGTGCTCCGAACAATATCTGCTCATTTGCCAAAAGGGCTCGAGTCGGATCACGGATAAGGTTGCCACCGTCACGTGAGGAAGCCTGGACCAAGGTAGAGTTCAGGAATCAGAAGCTGTTCATATGTCTGAAAACAACACTCAACGTATGTCTCCATCAGCGATTTAAAGGTCGGTTGATTTTATTTTGTGCTGAAAAAAACAACTCATGAAAAGCCTCGCTGGTCTGCCAGACGCTGCGATCGACAACCTCGGCCCGACGCTGAAAAAACAAATACGTCCATTTGCCGACCGGCTGCGGGACGCCGCTTACTCGGGCCAATTTCGCGGAGATAAAGGTACCATGATCTCGGCGAAAAGACTACTGATGGCCCATTCATATTTACCACGCAATATGGGAACGCGCACAGGGTTGAACGGCAGTGAGTAATCGATGAAAGCATACTTTTGACGCTGACGCTCAATTTGTTTTCCTAACAATCAGGTGGGTATTCCACCACGTTCAAGTCCATTTTCTTGTGCTGATCCACATCAGTTTCGGGATCGACCATTTGCCTGTCAGTGGCGGTCCTCCCCTTCAAATCATACCCCATCGAGCTTTAAACAGGCTTTTGTGCCTACGATTCATTCATTTTGATTCCGCGCTCATTTTTCAACACACTCTTTCAAGCACGCCTCACTGACATGTTTACCCCTCCTCCCTCGCCACTCCCTCCTATACGGCAAGTTTCACCCAGCAAATTGGATGCCAATGGTTCGGGCGTGATCCAAACAGGGCACCGACCTACTGAAGATACCTACAGTTTACTTCCAAAACAAAGGACTCACTCCTCGATTCGATGGACCATTGTCCTCGTTCCTCTTACTCTGATATTGCTCGCTGCATCCACTCGTTTTCATGTACACCCTGCTGCTTTTGACCTATTTTCCACGGACGGCAATCATGAACGAACTGAATGGACGAAAGTAGCGGATTGGTCACTTCACGAGTCACACAAGGCTGTCAGCAACCGTTTGGTCAAGAGGTCTACTCCAGGTCGCCGTACAACATCCAATACAGCGACGCCCGCCCCCACGGTTCCTGTAAACCCAACCCTACCCACACCATTCCCTCAACCCTTTGACACGACACTCTCCGCTAATTTCTCCACCACTTCTTGCTATGACTTTTTCTTGAACATGACAGAAGCGGATGCGTTCCGTTCTTGTCGCCCGTTTTCCTTGTTGATCGCTACCTCCGACGCATTTCTAGAGGTGATTTTTTCCGTTTTCCTTCCGTTTCTCAGGGAACGTGAGTAATTCTTTTCGGTTTTACCAAACAGGCTCAGAAGGACATCGATTTGATGAACACGGATATATGGGGCACTTGCAACACGGATACTTCGCAAGTGCAGTGCGATGCCAACATGTCTTGGTTCGCATCGTCGCTGCAAGCATCGTGCCAAACGGACCTTGCGAACCAGGTGGAGACGGCCGTGGTAACTCTCAATGGTAACTATCACGTCGACCCAAACAGCATCGTATTACCTGACCAACTCTTTGTGTATGTTTTGCCGAATTGCAGCCTTGCACACGTATGACCTGATGCGGAACGTCGCCTGTGAAGTGGACCCAACGACGAATTCGTACTGCTATGTCGAAGCTGTCGCGAATTCCGATCCGTCAAGTTATTGGTTCTACCAATTACCCCTCGGCCAAGTCCTCGGACCGAACATCACGGCGAGTGCGTGTAACGGGTGTACATCGGGACTGATGGCGTCGTATTTCTCGGCGCTCAATAGTACCGACGGGACGACATTGGCGGGTCTTGTGCAGACGTACAACACTGCTGCGGACACGCTGAACAATGTGTGTGGGCCGTCGTACGCCAAACCGGCACAGGTATCGAGTACGACCTCTTCGGCATGGGCAAATGCGGGTGTGCCCACGAAGGGTTCGCTTATGGGGTTGGGTGTGCTTCTGTTGTTCGCAGGGGTGTTGTGTGGGAGTTGATGGAGATACTTTGGTCTTCGGCGGGTTCAGGGTCATGGTGGGGTACGAGCGGATGAGTTGATTTTCCTGATCTCGGCCGGATGAAATAGTTGGGAACCACCGCATGGTCCAACGATTTTGGTTCCTGTTCTGGTATGGGGTTCTTTTTGGGAATCTTTGGTCGAAAGTACCTTAGAATATCGAGCGATCATCGCTTGCATATTAGTACTCTTTCCTTGGGCTTGTGTGTTTATCGTGACGTTGTTCTCTCAGTGTCTTCTTCACTACGTGCACGCCAAGGTGTAGCTGACTTTTTGTCCCCTAGTTGTTTGTAGGTTTACTGACAATTGTGGGTTCTTGATACCCCGTATGTACAGCGATCATATATACCTATTCATCGATGTTGGATGAAACGCAGGCGGGTCCCGCGAAGCGCGTGTTTCCATGCGAGTGGGAGTTGGGCCATGGGCATATTTAAATCCAATCGCCAGCGATCAATACAAAGTTGGACTTTTCATCACTCCACCATCCCGTTGGTATTGCGAGGTCCACGTCGACTACGATGTCCAGTACAACCCCGATGACAATGTCGCCGACGGTCGTCGTTGGTGGACGATGCATTTCCAAAAAGGGTGGGAAATTAAATAACAACGTAACAATTGGCGCCTTCAGAGGAGGCAGCGCGGTGTCACGTTCGTGCAATCCCCCCCTTAAACTCGACGAGCGGGTCCCGTCGATCATTCTGGCCCTTGAATATCCTCGAAAACGTCTATCACAGCTATTGAAGTAGCCAAGTACGCTTACGCGACACCCAGGAACGTCAAGGGTAGCCTCTATTCGTCTTGCATTGCAACCAGGGCCGTTGCCGTATCATATATCATGCCTCGTCTCCGGGTCCTTGCTGGTCCGACTGCCGAGGATCTAGTGCCCATCACGGATATCGTCAATACGGGACAAGCGTATACGGTTGTTTCTGAACATTTCGAGGGGAAGATTGCGATTTATGTCAAAAATTTCGTCGATCCGAACAGAAGACGGTTGACGAGTGAATATTTTGAGAGGGAGGATAGAAAAGGGATCACTTGGAGCATACAGGTTCAAGGTATGTGCTGCGGCTGGTGTTCATGTCCGGCCATCTCGCATCACTTTCTGATGCCTGTTCGCACAGGCCGGTTCTTGCAACCCCATTCAGCGGATGATATTATGTTCGGCAATATATTCGAGAAGCGGTTGAAGCTCCCTTGGGGCTCAGGTGCAGCTCTTAAATTCATGCAGTACGTGTGTTCCGTTTTGTGCAGTGATACCAAACTCATCCATCGAAAAAAAGTTTTATTGATCCTACCTTGGAATACGATCTCACTTCTTCCAAGCCATGGGCACTTTCACCCTTGATCGCAACGATGCCGCACTTTGCACACGAACGCATTTACAACCTAGATGGGCTACCCCAATCTGACATCCCCGCATTTCCCCCACCTGTTTCTATATCCGACGATACATCCCAGCTGTGGGCTACCTCGGCGTGTTCTGTCCGCCAACCTCTATCATGCGATGTGACGCCCCCCTCGTTCTCTCGTACCTCGTTCTCCACCTCGTGGTCGTCGAGTTCCGATACGTCGTATGGTTCCGCAAAGTCACTGTCTTTGCGAGACAACGTCAACAACACGCTCAGAAGGTCCCTTGAGAAAGCGCACTTGCGATGGAAAGGGACCAAGCGCTATATGGACTTCCGGACGCCCAGCGAACGCAGATCATTCTTTAGTAGTGCACAACATCGCCAAGAGGTCGTTTTGGGACCGCAGGTCTGTGTATTTTTGTTGGCGTTTGAATTTGTACGGTGGATGAGCAATGAACTGACAAGCTTTGTGAATTCAGGATCTCGTGACGACGGACTTTTGTTATGGTTACCTCGAGTTCAGCCCGACGTTGTCGCTACGTCTTCCGGGCGGCATCTGTTTCGACCTGGTTAGGTATTGGGACAAGCATCCGGTCAAGTTTATCTGCTGTGAGCGCAAGCAAGTGTCTCCCGACGAGGACGATGGGGAGCCGGTGGGAAAGGTTTTCTGGTGTGTGTCCTTTGAGGAGGGCGACGATGACGATGAGGAAGAGTTGGATGAACCAGTGAGCGAGTGAGCGGACGGACAAATGTAGTGCAGAGGACATTCTACTAGTTGATTAACTATAACTATAACTTATCCACAATTGCGTTTGTATCACCATGTAGTTCGCTTGTTGGGTCTCGTAAGTTAGGGGCCATATACCCATTTCTGGCTTGCTGGTGGTTTCTCGGGCTACGAATACGAGTCTCGACTTCCCTTCGCCTCCTGTTCTTGACTCTACACAACCTATTATGATTCAGATATGTCGTGCTGAGGACGGCGAATCTTTTCAAGTGAGTCCTCCTCGTCACTGAACATAGCGCCTGTTGGAACGACGTCGTATTGCCTAGGTCAGTGCTACTTTGCGAGACATCGAGAGGTGGGAATGAGCGTTTGGTTGTGAGCAAACCGGTTTAACTGGTTAGTCACAGGAGAGGTAGCCTCGAGTCATTCCTCCATCAAGAAATTGGCGTGGACCAAGATGCTATACTAGCGTACCTCTCGGACGGGACGCGCTTACGGACCGATAACGTGCGCGAACTCGTTGGTGCTCAGGACCAGGTGCGTGTAGCTGTCAGCTATGCCTCCGTCCCACGCGTTCCCGGTGTACTCGTACTTATGCAAGGTCGATAGACTATCTACGTCTTCAACAAACACTATCTTGATATCGAATTTCCGGAGGTGCTCAGGGAGCTCCGTGTTGAGCCACCATTTCAACTTCCCATAGAGGGTACGTCCTGGCTTTTTGTCTCTCGCTTGCCCCTGACTCTACTTCATGACTATGAACAGAAGTCCTCTCCGCGACGCCGCCATACAAACCTTCCCATCTCGCAGCCCAGTACCTCCGCAGTGCGCACGTCTACCTCGACTACGTCACCCACACCCTCGCAACGCTCCATCGTCAACACGAAGCTGTCCATATCGCATGCAGCAGTCTTGATCTCAACACGCTCGACATCACGGACGTGTTTGACGGGATTGCTGTCATGGCCTCTCGGGACCTCGAGCGCCAAGCGTCCTTGCTCACGTTTGTCGACGCCGACTTGGAGATTATCAACCGCGTAGAGGTGCATGTCGAGTTTATGTCTCCGACGATGCGCAAAGCAATCGAAGGTGGTGAGAGACCTAGGATGTTGGGAACGTATGTGGCCAGGGACCGAATGAAACTCGTGGCGGATGGGTGTGCGCGAATACATAGTGAGTGAACGCCTCGGTGAGTGACGGAGAATAGAAAAAAAGCTCATGTTCGTGTCCAGATGATTTACGAACACAATTTTCCGAGTCTGAAAAGGCGGTTGGGAGGTTGACGGCGGGTGCGGAGGTAGTTCGGTCGACGGTAGCTAATACAAAGTAAGGTCGAGCATAGGTGTCATGATGGAGCGTCGTTGACATTCTGTTAGGGTTATCGAGGACGCGGAAGCTTCAGGGAGGAGGTTTCATGACACTCTGGACAAGGCGTCTGAAATCGCGGCGGCGCTGGAAAGTCCTGCAACGAACCACGATGCGCTCATGCAAGGTAACGTGGTGAGATGGTTTATCGAGTATACCCTCACCTCCCTTTGCAGAGCTCAAGCAGCTCGATGGCGTTCTCAGGCATGAAGTCGAGGTGATAACACGCGTCAAGGTACGTTACAATGGACTATCCACGAGAGTCGTCGACAAGGGCTAACGACCGCATGCAGAACGACTATACCGAACAATGCATCGAGGCGTTGCGCCGTATCAGTGCTCTGAACGTGGATCTCGTTCAGCTGCCTACCTCGTTATCCCAATTGCAAAACAAGTTTCGAACGAAAACTAATTTCTCACATATACAACGTCTACATGCCATGTTATATTCTTATGGCGCTACGGTGATCGAGATCGTACGTCGAAAGGAGTTTGGTGAGGGTCTGGAGCATGATCTACCCCCCCGTCGCTCACCACCGAACAGCACGATTCTTTTATCAACGGGCACAATCTATTCTCGAAGTCATGGCAAAACTCTCGTGAGTGAGCGCATCCTACTTGGTACAACGTGAGATGACGTTGTCTTGAAGTGCAAACGAGAAAAAACGTCGTCAGGTATACCGTGGAGAAGTACATGGACAACTGCCATTCGATACTCGGGGTATGGATGATCCGGTACCCACCATCGATTTTTCGCCCTCTGGGGGCAAGGATTCAGCTTATTCGCTTGAGCGAGAAGACGTGGATGGTGAGTCCTGCGTGCCTGCTAGAAAAAGGGATTATAACCCCTCTTGGGATAGCTCTTTTGCAGGTGGTGCATGATTTAGAGGAATACGCCCAAGCGAATTCAAATTCAGCGGTTCTCAACTCTGTTCAGGAGACACGTCTCGCGCTTGAAAAACTCGTACAAAAAATGGATAACCTCGAAGCAGGCTTCGACCGTATAGCGGAACGTTCACGTAGGTTGCTCGTCCTTTCTTTGCTAATTGTCTTCTCATATGGATATTTGCAGTGCTTTCTGCATCTCGCTTATCAGCATCTCGAAGGAAACGTATGTTTTATGCTTTTCTTGTCATCATTGCCTTCGTTTGCGTCGCTCACGACATCTTAGTTACAGAAGCAGACGAGATGGCTTTCCAAGAGCTCTCGGAGCAACTACATAATACCGAAGAAGCCAGGGGTCATCTGGAACAAACTCTGCAGCAAGAACGGACCACATTCCAAGCAGAGACACACCGACTGCACAGGGACGTTGAAAAGGCCGAGCTCGTTGCCCAGTCGGAGCGCGAAAGGGCCGATGCGTTGGAACGCGAGCTCCATCAAGCCAAGGCCCAGATCGAGAGCGAAGTGTCCGTGCGACGGATTCTCGAGCGTCGAAATGCGGAGCTGACACAAGACGTGGAGGGACAACGTCGAGAGCGTGGCAAGGCACTGGGCGATATGACGGAGCAAGCAAGGGTGGCTGATGCGCTTCGACAGGAGCTCGCTCAAGTGCGTACGGAAGCGGAGGAAGTCAATGCGCTCGAAGCCAAGAACGCGGCTAAGGTGAACCAGTTATTGGAAGAACAAACGGCGACGCTGCGGAATCTCGAAGAGGCACGTTTGCGCGGAGAAGATTTGGAGAGTCAGATACGAACGGTGAGGGTGGAGAATGACGAGGTGTATCGGATGTTGAAAGAGTCGGATATGGAAAAGGACCGACTACTGAGGATACAGGCGACGGAGCACGATCGGATGCTGCGGGATCATATTGCCGAGGCGGACGGGGATCGCGCGGTGTTGGAACATCAGTTTTCGGAACTAAGAGCCCAACTCGAGGACGCGAATCGTCAACTGAAGGAGGCCCATGCTAACGTGGATCTGACGAACGCCGACGCAGTGGGATTGCGAGAGGAGTTGCAACGTGTCGAGCACGAGCTGCGCGAAGCGAGGCATGCCGAACGATCGTTGCTAGAGGAAGTGGCGACCGGGAGGGTCTCGCAGTGCGACTTTGAACAGCACTTGGAGAACAACGGGCGATTACTGGCACAGATGCTCGCCGTGGCGATCGCATTTCGAAATGCACATTCCAAGGCGCTATCGATGGCGCGCGCCTATACGACCCACCCGAACGTGAAACAAGGCCAAAGCCAAATCCAGAGCAGTCATCCACATCTGGTGGAGTCTGTGTTCTCCCCGCACACACCATTGCGTCATGAGGTTATTGCGGAAGAACCATCACCGATCGATCCGTCCGATCCTGTCGGCGCGTTGGAGCTCTTGCGGGCGTTTGACCACGACCACTTTCTGGACGCAGTCGCCAAAACGGGGACGGTCATTCGGAAATGGCAGAAGCAATGCAAGGAGTATAGGGAACGCGCCAAGGGCAAGATATCGTTTCGAAATTTCGCCAAGGGGGATCTTGCGCTGTTTCTACCCACTCGAAATTCGGTGTCGAAACCTTGGGCGGCGTTTAATGGTGAGTCTCTCTCTTTTCAAAAAAATTGCTCGAGGTTTAACTCATCATGTACGCAGTGTCATTTCCCCATTATTTCCTTTTGGCGACGGGGCATTTAGCGGAACAGTTGAAGACACGAGAATGGATAGTTGCTCGGATTACATCCATCACCGAGCGCGTGGTCGACCAAAAGGTAAAGATTAATATGCGTTCTTCTTCCTGTGTCTCATTTTCGTTTTAACAGGATCCGACCAGTAATCCGTACGGCCTGGGCAACGGTATCAAGTACTACATGCTAGAGGTCGAAGACTGGACGCAATCTAGCCAAGTCAATAAGCGCAGACCCAATTTGAGAAGGGTCTCGGCAGTGTCAGATCCAGAGAGTGAGCGCAAGTCGACGTTGGTGACCCCGGAGCCACCCCCGATTCCCCCAGGGCCGCCTCAAGCCGAGGTCGAAGATTCGTTTAGTGTCACGCAACCGCCCACCTCACATTTGTTTCCTTCGCGCCAGCGAGCAAACTCGACCCCTTCCGCTGGACCCTCGTCGCTCTCACGATTGCTTGCTCAAGCGTCTCCTGAACCATCCGAAGAGGCGGCATCAGTAGTTGTCCCGCCATCCAAGGCTGAGGCGCCTACGCTTCCTAGCTCAGACCCCAAGCCCTCTCCCTCCCCCTCACCACAGCCACAACCACTACCACCATCGCTGTCTTCATCATTATCACCCAAAGGGCTATCGGGTCCGTCATCACCTCTGGTGCCTCCACCCACAGGCTCCACTACGTCGCAACCACGTACATCCTCGCCATTACGCCCAGGGTCGCGTGGGTCGCGGCTCTCGACGACATCCAAGATATCCACGGCACGGCCACCTACGTTGGCGACGGTTACGAGTTCCCCGGCTACAGTGAAAGCCGCGGCAACGACAGCGCTGACGGAACCCATGTTCTCCGCGACCCCGTTCTCGTCTGAGCCTGCATTGCTGGCTGGTCCGCCATCGCCATCAGAGTCGCTCTCGGATGGGATGGCGCAATTCTTGACGAGCCGACGGCGGACGGCGTCGCACCACGTTGCGCGGGCGTCGCTTTTGGGACCTAGGACCAGTTCCGGGGCTGGTGTGGTCCCAGGCGCATTGCCACATACACAGACGCAGACATACGGGCAGATGCAGCCACATCCTCCACCGCCAACGGCGTCGAGTACGTTAGCGACGTTTGCGAGCAACTGGGTCGTCCCGTTTGGGAGGCGGAAGAAGGCTGAAACAGTAGCTGTTCCCGCGCCTTCATCCCCGTCGTTCACGGAGACCAGCACGGGTACGGGGAATGGACAAGCATATCATGACGCTTCTTCGGGAAGCACACGCAGCAGGAGTAAGGACGCGTCGACCAGCGAGATGCCAAAGCGGTTCTAGGTGGAACATTTGCTTACGCTATTGCGTTTTTTGGGAACGTTGGCGCCTGATCTTTCGCTCGTCCGTGATGGTACTGGGGACTCATCGGTGCTGGATGCCGGATGTTATGGATGATTTGCTTTTCGTACTTCCAATTATGTTCTTTGTTATATCGATGCTCAGCGCTCATCCCTGTAGAGGAATTGCTCGTTTGAGCGTGTCTAGGATAGGAAATGACATTTTGAGACGCTACAAGGGTGGTTACGTTGACCCGGGTGCTGTGTGGTTGGAGATTCGGGGATGACTTCATCTTTCTATTCTTGTTTGCGGGTTGGGGGAAGGATGGTACAGCTGGATGAGCTAAATCATCAGATATATCGGAGAAGCTGTTAGACAATAGATTGGTCACCTGGATTGGTCACCGGTCTAGTTGGACACTTGGACAATGAGGTATGTACATCATACTAGGAACGCAATCGTTATTTCGAGCGTGTACCTGTGGAGATCCGGCTAGGCTTGATGGCGCTATTCCACATTGCAGAATGACTGGCAATTTACTAGAGAGACAACAGGTCATTTGCCTCCACTGCGATTGGATTGTCCAAGCGAGTGGATGATGTTACTCATTTTCATTGAATCGTCATGTCGAGATCCGACTTGTCACTTCAGCTCAGCCTCGACTCCGAGCCGAACTGACTTGATCTCCCCCAGCCCTACATGCCAGATAAACACTCGACGTATGACGCATTACCACTACCCCAGCTATGACGTATGCAAACAAAACGTGGATGACTAGACCAAGCCTTAATCGTCTGCCAGATTTCTGTGTACCGCAAGCTCCAAGCCGTGAGTTGAAACTTGAGAGCCGCAACAGAGCGGTCATAGCGCTGCCTAGAAGACACGCTCACCGCGGGATCGAACCACTAGCGAGTAGCGGAGCGATCGCGGTTGCTATGGTTTACAGCCCACGTCAGATTCAGCCAGAACGTTAACGTAGCGGTCTTGGGATCTTTCAGCATTGTAGGTCGACTTTGAATATGCGTCTCCGACTGAAACTGCTGCGTGATTCACCGCAACTACTCCTTGAGCCCGTTGAGAAAAGGGATGTATCGGTGTTCTATGAAATTGTAAGACGAGACGAGCTTGAGCCCGAGGTTTGAGCAGACAGCGGCACAAAGTTATGCGACGAGGGAAACCTGTCACAAGGGTTACCCGGATTCAAACTCCGAATGTCTCTAAATTTGGAAGGACGTTTTAGAACGTACTATGGGCTCATGGTACAGACATGAAGACTACCCAGACACACAGACGCCGAGCTAGTCTGCAGAGGGGTTCTTGAATACCTAAAGAATGTAGGGGACCGGGTCGGCATCGCGGTATGTCACTCCACAGACGAACGCCCGGGATCCTTGCGGAGGTGATTACCGACTTATGCAGGAGCGAACGCGACGACAACGGACGGGCACCATGTGTACACCCGATCATGAGACCCGGACCAAGTCGTGGGATGCGTGGAAAGTTGTAGGTCAAGCTGTCAATACGAAACCTGGGTTCCCTCGTGATTGACGAAAAACGAATCTTAGAACGCAAAGGAAGCTGATGCTAAAAACAAGTTGTACCGCCTTCTTCAAATCTATATTGTTTCATGATGGCCACGGATACGGAGCAGTGAGCCGTACCAGCCCATTAGACTATGGGTATGACCCGCTGTGTACCGCATCCCGACACTGGCTTGAGACGGAAATTACATTGCAGGTTCGCACAAGTTCACCACGTCGGGCGGGGACGTGGTTCCCTGTTTCCCTGTTCTGGGGTCAGTTGACGAACGTCATCCAGGTACGATACCGTGCGGCTCCAAGCGTGCTGACAATTGGATCTAAGGCCGCAAGATGCGGGGCAACCCAGGAAAAACCTCTCAACTTCGAACCCGGAGGAATTGAATGGTTTTCCCGTTGAGCCCGAGGCTATAAGACGGGCAAACAAGCGCGTAAAGTCCTTAACCCCATTCGCTTCCTTTGTCCCTTGTAATTATCCAGAAGACAGTATGGGTGCCGGTGGTGCTGCTCCCGTTGGAATTCAGGATGCATCGTTGGCACATCTGATCGACCCCAGAAGAAAGTGGTACAATAACAGGCGGTGGGCATCCTATGTAGCGATCGTGCTTCCTTGTGCTTACTCACATGTCGGCAGACTGATTGCCCTCAATGCGTGGATCGTCCTTCTGTACGTCTACAAGAACCCTCACACCCCATATGATTTCTCTAATGTTGTAATGTCACCCAAAGTCTTATCACCTCGTCCACAAATGGTTACGACGGTAGTATGATGAACGGTTTGCAGACTCTCAAGCAGTGGGAGTCTGCTTTCGACAACCCATCCGCTGGGAAGCTTGGTCTGCTCAATGCCATCCAAGTGAGCAAACAATGCCATAATTTCTTGTTCTATCTGCTGACCACACATGGTAGAATATTGGTGCGCTCGCAGGTTATCCTTTTGCCCCCTATGTGTCCGACGGTATTGGTCGTCGTCGGGCCGTGTTCTTGGGTGCGACGATCATGTGCATTGCTACCGCCATTCAAACTGCTGCGCAATCCATCGGCATGTTCGTTGGTGCCCGTTTTTTGATCGGCTTTGGCCTCACTTTCGCAGGTAAGTTCCATAAAAATTCCATCATGTGATCCCATCAATTGAGGAATATTCACAGCTAACGCCGCTCCCATGCTGGTTACTGAAATTTCATACCCTACATACCGCGCACCCTTAACATCATTGTATAATTCCCTCTGGTATTCTGGTGCTATCATGTAAGTTTTTTTTTCCACACGTTGCGGCCCTTGACCATTCTCAACCCACGGTGATCCTGATTAGTGCCGCATGGACAACGTACGGTACCTTCCAGATAAGCAGCTCATGGGCATGGCGTTTGCCATCACTGCTACAGGCTACTCCCTCAGTTTTGCAATTTTTCCTGATTCTGTTTGCGCCCGAGTCGCCTCGTTGGCTGGTGAGCAAGGGACGCGAAGAAGAGGCATTGCAGGTTCTTGCCTATTACCACGCTGATGGCAATGCGTAAGTCTACCCCAAAACAAACCCTATTCCCGCTAATCAGTTCGCCTCCAGATCAGACCCGCTCGTGCAATATGAATTTCAGGAAATCAAAGCTGCCCTCGAGTTTGACCGTACGGTCGCTGAGAATGTCGGCTGGAAGTCACTCATTGCCACCCCCGGAAACCGCAAGCGCATGCGCATCATCGTCGCCATTGCCTTTTTTTCGCAATGGTCCGGTAACGGTCTCGTCTCGTACTACTTGACCAAGGTCTTCGACCAGATCGGTATCACCGGCACCGGCACCCAACTCCTCATCAACGGTATTCTGCAAATCTGGAACTTGGGCTGGGCCGTGTTCGCGTCTTTCATGGTCAACCGTCTCGGCCGTCGCTTCCTCTTCCTTCTTTCTGCCGGTTTGATGACCCTGTTCTACACGGCACAAGCGATTTGCTTCTCCGAGTATGCTCAGCATGAGGCCGCTGCGGCTGGACATGCTGTCATTGCATTCATCTTCCTCTTCTACGCTGCATATGACATTGCGTTCACTCCCCTCATCGTCTCGTATACGGTCGAAATCTTACCATACAACCTCCGTGCCAAAGGGTTCAACATCTTCAACTTTGTCATTTCGGTCGCCCTCATCTTTAACCAGTACGTCAACCCGATCGCACTGGACGCCTTGGGATGGAAGTACTACGTAAGTCGCGCTTGACGTGCATCCATAACGGACGACCGTACTGACAAGCCGTCTCCACGACCCAGCTCGTGTACGTCTGCTGGCTCGCATGCGAATTCGTCTTCTTGTGGTTCTTCATCGTGGAGACCAAGAACCGGACGCTGGAGGAGACGGCGGCGCTGTTCGATGGCGAGGACGCCATCGACAAAATTGCGTACAAGCCCGAGGCGCACGATGTGCACGAGGATTTCATGCCCGAGAAACTTCCAGAGAATGCATGACGGCTTCCCCTCCCTCTTCCTCCCTATGTATGTCCCTCCCCCTTGCAATCTTTGGACAGTAATGTTTCATTCATCGGTTTGTCTGTTTTCTTGGGGTTTCCGTTGCATTATTATGCCGTCGGTTGTTAGTAAACAGACATACGTCTCCTTGATATGCCTCGCAACACACGAATGTGTACATTAGTATTCGACGAGATAAGATTCCGTCCGATTGCACGTCATACATCATGAATAGCCATGTCATTTTCCGACAACACGATTCCCCGATCAGCCCCGCGTCTCCCGTACCACAGGGTGGACCGGTCATTCCTTCACCTTATCTGACTTATCAGAGGGGCAAACTTAGCCGCAATCCTCGGGGCGGGTATCCACACCGTCACCCACTGATCAAGTCACCAGATTAATTGAACAACAGGTGGGAAGGGCCCCACATGGGTCCTGTCGCACAAAGGTTCATCCCGCCTCCTCAACCGGCCACCAACCTTGGCTTTGCCACCTTGTGATGCGGTGTACGTGATGCGGCCGCATGACCGTGACATGTTTCCCCGAATGATTTCAATTCCGCAGTCACCAGATCCCGCTTGAGAGTGAGTGATCCGCCGCCCCTCGCCCGCCGCCCCCCTGCGCCCATAAAGAGTTTAAACATGACTGCGTTATGACGCAGATGAGTCTTGACTTGGAAGCGTTAGAAGTCAAAATGCACAAACTGTGCCGGTCATATCCAACTCCCTTGCAGAGCCGCGCCGCACACATGGCACAGACAATGAAGAACAACACAAGCCTACACTCTTCAAGGGGGTCGATCGCCGCTTCCTGAAACGACCCCACGCTTGTCGAGAGCTATCGTTGCAAGGCACATCACCTGAATGGAATTTTCGCAATAATATATGAATGGAAATGATCGTCCGCCGGGCGCCCCCCCTTCCCCCGTCCGACCTTACGGGGTTACTGTATGTATATAGTACCCCGCCCCATGATGATACCCGTCTCACGAGCCCTGGAATTCTCCGTCCACCCTCTTCGTCCCGTTACTAGTTAACCTCTACCCCCGTGATGGATCATTGCTTAGTTATTCGGAATCTCGAACCGCCAGTGGAGAAAAAACATGGTGTAATATTTTCATTGGCACCGCCCACGGCGACTTTCCAAGTGTTGGAAATCACAGTTTTCGCTGAGTACGCTTACATCACGTCATATACTTCACCGTCTCCCGTGTCCGCATGTATTTCTCCTCCTTGTTCGACAGAGCTCAGACAAACGAGATTGTTCTGTTATTATTCTTACTGCATAGACCCACACCGCGAATTCTAGAAATAACACCAAGAACCGAGTGGCTATTGGCTTGGGAGAAATAAAAACATTGCAATGATGCTTTTTCCCAAAAAAAAACCGACGATTCTTGCAGCGGAATCCTGCCAGATTCGATGACCCGGCGATATTTTACATCTGTACTTGGGTGGACCGATGTTGCCCAATCGATTCAGATTCAGAAGCAAAAAAGGCATCCAGGGAAGAAAGGGGAAGCTATCGAGCCGCCCAATCGTGCACCTGAGTATGAGCGTGCCGCCGGTGCGGCCGCCGCAGCCCCAGGATCACCGCGAAACGAGAGTCCTCCAAATACATCAGTAGTACTAGTACTAGGTAGTCACTGGCATAACCCATATCCATGGCGGGAGCCATAGTCCAAGCCAGAAGGCATTGCAGCGATTGGACAAAATATGTAGCGAGCGTCATCTCATCGCCCGCGTGTCTGTCAAATGCCCGACGTTCAACGTCCGCTCGCCACGCCCATCAGACTCATCAGATCGACCTGACGTCCCTAATTGACCCCCCAGGCAGTCCCCGGGAAATTAAGTCAATGTGGTAGTATATGGACAGACCTACTGTGACAAGGGGAAAGATAAGAAAAAAAAGAAGAGACACAAAGAATGAACGGATCAGGCTATTGAATGCCTCGCAAAGAGGAAAAAAAAGGATGGTGGCGAAAAATGACAAGACAAAAACAACGTGAGCAAGGATCCATGACACCATCCACTGCCGCCACTTGAAAGAACCGATACATATGGAGGAAAAGCCAGAGCGCCGACGGTCTCCGACATCCTTTTATGGCCATTCAATCCGGCTGACACCGGCCAGGTTGCCATCAAAGTCGTCAAAACATATTCTGCTGAAGATAAGGAGTCCAAAAAATTGAAGGTGCATTCCCTCAATTCTAGCGTCCGGTTTTACTCGTTGATGACACGATTCCCCAGCGAATCCGTCGGGAGGTCACTGTATGGCTCCGCCTGGACCATCCCAACGTCCTGCCGTTATTTGGCACGACTATGGGCTTTGGAAATCTCCCTGCCATGGTTTGTCCGTGGGTCGAGAATGGCACTCTCACGTCTTATCTCGAAGAACACAATGCGAATATTACAACTCAAGATAGGTTGGTCCTGGTAAGTGATCCTTTTAAAAACCGTCGTTACACGGTAGTCTGACCTCGAGCTTCGTGTCGCAGCTCAATGATGTTTCTGCTGGCCTACAGTATCGTATGTGATTATGCGCGAGGCAGGGCTATTCCTTGCTGACGAAATGGCGGTTAAGTGCATTCGCAATCAGTTGTCCACGGAGACCTTTCAGGCGTCAGTGATAATTTTCGTGCACCATCCAGTGTACTAACCCACCAGCCAGTCGAACGTGCTCATTTCCGCCACTGGAAGAGCGTGTATCGCCGATTTTGGCTTGTCGACATTGCTAAACGAACTTGGACTGGGATCCACGTTCATCACATCATTTCAAGGCAGAGGAACGATCCGCTGGACGGCTCCCGAGTTGCTCGAACTCCATGAAGATGACGATAGTCTGCCCAACGTTGTTGTAACGCAGCAGAGTGACGTATTTTCATTTGGAAGTATCATGTTGCAGGTTTGTTCTTATTTGATCTCTACTCCTTCCGGTTGTGGTGATTGTGGTATTTTGTGAACAGATCTTGTCGGGGAAGGTTCCTTACCACTATTTTACACGCGACGGGCAGATCCTCCTTGCAATTTCAAAGGGAGTCACGCCTAAACGTCCCAATGGGGATATCATCACTGACCGTCGATGGGAGTTCATTGGTCAATGCTGGTCCTTGGTTGCTAAATCACGCCCCTCTGGTGATGCGATTGTGGAATTCACGAACAATGAACTAGCCGATGGACTATCTTAGTGATGGGTGCTATGAAACTTGAAGTCGGCTTTATGTACCTGGGATATCATTGGTTCCCCCGGAGATGTTGTATGCTCAAAGTCTGAATTTAATCCATATTTTTTTGGGCAGAACCGGTTATTATTATTGAAGTGCCAGCAAGCCCCAGTGCGGTTTGGCTCTGCTTGCCCCAGATTCGATTTGAAACAAAACTCGCAAGAGGGTTTCCCCAAGACGTTGCAGAAACGAGTCTTCGTCATTCGTACAACCAACATGGTCACGCATCCGTGAGTCCAATGAGAGTGCATGCATAAATTACTGACATGTCGTCCATTTCCCTGGGATTCTAATGGACTCTCCCCGTATCCCGACCAAAAAGTGCCAGCCATAATCACCCAATGCCACTCTTTCAACGCTCATACGCGCTCCACTGTCCAATACACAACAACTTGGATATATCACCCATCTCATATATGCGCTCCATTGATCACGATCATGTCCTTCTTTTCCCAGTTACAACAGACTCGCCAACGTCACGTTTGTCAAATACGCCATCGCTTCTGTACGATACGCATCCATCGTCACCGCCTGCGTCACCAATGGGCCATCCAAGAACTCGACCATCTTCTCGGTCGTCACGTCGTATGGGGGCCAATACAAGTCCATGCTCTCTCCAACGTTGGGATCGAGATTCGTGATGAAACGGACGAGGTATCATTTCCGAGGGGCCGTAGACGTTGAGCAGATCGGATGCGTGGAACTTTTTTTAGATGCGGTTCAATGTGGGAACGAGGAATATACGGATGGGTTTGACCTACCGAACCGAGGAAAGGTACAGTCTTTAATCGTTTACTCACTTTTCAAAGAAATGACAAAAATGAAATGAAATTCGCGAGGAAGAACAGGTCCATGACCCATCGATGACCTACCGTACGTCCATATACTCTGCTTCCCAGATCGATTCTGCAAGAAGCACCGTCGTGGCGCTTGAAAGACCGCATCTCCTTGGAGCGCCGCCAGTCGCTTGAACTGCGGCGTGAGCGTGTTCAGATCGCCCGCGTCAAAGGGCGACCCTTGGGTAGGATCTGAGGGTAATATGTCATCAATTATTCGAGCGTGGTGGTCGATGCATTCGGCATCCAGTATGTATGGAGGTATTCCTCGAATTGCGCGTCCGTCCTAAGGGAAAGAGTGCATTGATTAACACTCGAGCGTGCATTCGTTTCGAGTGTGGCTTACGTGATGTTGAGGGTGAGGAAGGAGAACAGTGTCCCTTCGTCGTCACAATCGCCTACGAACCACACACATTCGTAGTTCCATCAGACGAGGCAATAAATGGACAATGCGAATTCGGGACATACCGTTGATGAACGTGCCTGTAACAGATCCCTGCTGGACCAAATATTGTGGGTCCGCTCCCAAGAATACCCCATCCACGCGAGGCAACTGGCACGCATATCAACACACGGAACGCATCAGCCACTCCCGCTATGCGCCCAATCTTACCTCTACTAGAGAAACATGCCTGATACGCAAGTATCCCGGGTGACTGATTCATAGCGCCCAACAACGTCTCGTACGGTACCTCGCGCAAACATTCCAACGTATCCGTGGTGCCAGAACACCCCGTCTTCGCAACGAGGGCATCATAGTACGACTGTCCCTGAGTGATATCACCCACGGGAATGGGCGACTACTTTCCATGAACGCAGCCCGGAAAAGACTGTCCGGATTCCCTCCGTTCGTCACCATGTGCAAGGCGAATTCTAAACTCTAGGCATCCTCAAACATCATTTGAGTTGATGTTGGTTCCGGATCCTCTGGGTTTGAAGGAACAAAACGAGTGTAAGTTTGCCTTTGACTTCAACGTCCGGCCCGGGTTAACAGCTCAAGTACGAATTCCCCACGGACGACAACTCTTCAATCAATCACCCATCGACGAGCACCACCGAATCCAACACCGAAAATGAGCTGCCATGCCCCCTTCATTACTCTCCACCCCCTTCGTCCGCATCAACCACCCCACATCACCCCGTTCCCTGCGTACAATGCCATTTCCAAACAACGCCCAACCAAATATGCCCAACTCGGATATCGTCTCTGCACGGACCACTTTTTCACGCTCCTCACTGGCAGTCCCGCTCTTTCCCGCCTCGTCCGCGCCGGACGTGGCACGCACGAGATAAGACCCTACCCCAGCCGGGGATAAGATCAACGCCATCGCAATCCATGCCTTTCGTTCCTCCCCAGAAAGTTCCTCTGAAAACGTGGGAGTATCTCCCTCGTAGATGTTATTCCCACCACCCTCGCGTTGGGGTTTGAGTACAAGTTTATCGGCGTGTCGACGCGCAAGGGTCGTCCCGAGGGGTTCCCCTGGGTGTCTCTCCACGTCCGGAAAGGAAGTGGAAAGAGCGGGTGGGTTCTCTGTATCGAGTGCCCACATGGGCATCCACGTCTTCCGAAGCTCCCAACCACTCCAACAAAGTGTCTCGTAGTGGACAAGGTCCTGCGGATGCACAGGAAGCTGGCCCCGTGCGTCTTTTTTCGTTTTTTCCGATGATAGTGAACCTCGTCACGAGAGCTCACATTATACCAGGCACAACGGGAATAACAATTCATCTCAACTCTCACTCGTGGGTGTCTATATAGTGGTGCGCGTGATTTCTTTAAGCTTATGTTAGGCTCACGGTGGATCAGCATCAGCAAGGATCAGGCAGTGCTACCATCTCGATCATGTTACCCACGTGGATGTTGTGTATACGCTCAGGTGCACTTGACAGAACGCATTGATCCAGGTGGTTCAGCGCGATTCGCGTAGATTCCACGCTGAATCAGGGGCATATGGACATAGAAGTGTTTTCAGAGTTTGTGTCACCTCGCAAGTTAACATCAGTATGATCCCCAATAAGCCCGTCCATGGTCGAGCTCGCCAGGATATTCACTCAACAGTCATTCGTGAGGTCTACCCATATGAGGTGATTGGATGACGGTGTCCGATTGATGAGGGCTCTGGCAAGCGTACAAGAATGTCTAGCAGGACGAGATTGTGGGTCTCCTACTGTAGTAGGATGTCGAGTAACCTAACCTTTGGCAAAGACGTCAACGCCTCGATGTTCTATTTCTTGTGCGGAAATTAGACCCTGAAGATGGGGCATAGGTTTATATGACTATCCAATATTTGTTCAGTTTGAAGTTGTTCGAACACATCCATGGCCGCCTTGTCTTGCTCGCACATCGCGACCACCTTGTCTTCTCGGCTGCGGGACGCTTCTCTTCGAATCTTTCCTGTGCGACATCCTGTCACCCTATGCTATCGTAGGCGTCAGTAAAAAAGCTCGGTGAGAAAGACTCGTAACTGGACATTGACACTATCTCCACGCCTAAACAACGTCACTCGATTTCATACCCATCGTCCCCTTTTCCTTGGAGCACACGATCATTCTCTCATCGCACACGCTTCTTATCCAAAATCTCGTCCCGTCAAAATTCTTTCGGTCCCACCGTGTCCTCCGGACGTTCTTTTGCCTCTGAACGATCCGGCTCTCTCGTGAGGGCGAGGTCCGACGCGTATGGGAAGGTGGGCACGCCAATAGCGGTCTGGTGAGCATGTCCACCAGAACCCCCCGAGAGGTGATACGTCGCCGAATCAACCTCCTCGTGTGGCGTGCAATGCGTTGGCATGTGCGCTCCATCCTGGTGTTTTAGAAAACGACCACTGGTAAGCAGTCTGGGTGACAGGAGAGGCAGCTGTCGCTGCTGCATCATGATGTAAGCTCTCTGTTACGATGAAATGCATCATGGGACATGGGCATGATATGCGGGAGGGGGATTGATCTTGTCAGACATTGTACAGAGTCTGTCTTTGTTCCACACCCGAACAAACTTGTGAAAGTAACTGTAGATGTTTCCAGCAGAAGGAAGGTTATTACTACGCGTCAATGGCACCACAGTGGAACAGGTAGATCGGCGCACCCGCACCTCCGCAGTCTCTCGCCCGAGAGTTCATCAAATATTGTCGTTTCAAAAAACAAGGGGGGAAGTTTAACGTGTCCGACGGGGTAGAAGCGCACGTGTGCCAGACACTGTCCTTTTCGTCGTTGGGCCATACTCTGAATTTGGCGTTTTTCAAGAGAAAGTAGAGTCTTGTTCTGGGGATCGTGCTTCGTAGGAACAGGACGACCCTCTTCCGATCTCGAAGTTTTGCGTCTGGTTTGGGGTGACTCTGAGGGATCGGGCACGTCTGGCAGCCTCGAAGTTTGTGTGAGTTGTTTGGCTGTGTTATTTCTACAAGGCTTTGCCCAAATATGGGAAGACGCTTCCGAGAATTTGCTTTCCACGAACGAAATGACGCGCGGGAGAGATCAGATCTCGTCCCAGCTCATCCTCATCTAATCCTGCTGTAGTGCAACTATAAGTTGGAACACTCAGGAATGCATCGAGAAACTCCTCAGTATCACGTCCCTCGGCAGCAGAGGTGCGCGTTGCAAGAACAGTCCCCATTCATCGGTCTCTCGATGTCTATCCATAAGGTATGCACAAGTGTATCACTACAAAGTCAAATGTCCTATATAGACATTGGATAACTCGCCGTGAAGCACTCGCGTCGACCGTCGGGTGTCGGGTGTCGTGTTTCTCGTGGCCTCCGCTCGATAACTTGGCGACAAAGCGACTTTCTCGACGTATCTTCGCCTCGTGACTTCCAACACCGTTTGCCACCTCTACCCGGATCAACGCATCTATAGACAGTTGGTGAACAGTGACTCGTCCCCAGTTTATCAAATGCGCTTGTACGGTGTCTGTCTGTCCCGTCATCCCTCGTAGCCGTATTCATCCACGTTCGTAGTGCCTGGCTAGATCGAAACAAACCTGAATTGCTCCGCTTGGCCGAGGGGATCAAGACGGTAGTCTGCCTGGCGTGGTATGTACATCTTCTTGATCGAGGACGTCGCGATCAATAGCATTGGCTGTTTTGCTCCCGAGGTCATCCTCTACTTTCCCTTCGTCTTCGTCGATAGTATTGTTTCATTCGCTTCGTCACGACCATCTTGTCTGGATGCTTCTACTTGGATACTTCTCTCGGGAGACTGACGGGCAATTGCTGCAACTTCCAACGCTTTGATGAGATCGAGGCCTGGCCCAATGATGTCTGTCCCCTGCACTGGGTCAACGCCTACTCAATATTAGGAAGGATGGTGGTCTACGCGGCGGGGAGAACAACAAATGTTCAATACTCCCCTCTACCTCTTGTTTCACTCCCATCGGGACTGGCACGAAAGGCCCGAACACCCGCCCATCGGCAGCCCATGGTTTGTTCGATGTTCCAAACAAGCGTAGAACTGCATACTTGACGCTCATAATTTCTGGAAAGAGATCACCACTTGACTGGCCAGGTTACCGTTTTCTCCAGTAGCACGGCATCGGTCGCTGCATCATCAGTGCGTGGATTTTCAACCCGCTCATCATTCGCACTCATGCCATGCCACTTTCCGCTTCACGGCACCGTTCCCTAAGCTCCTCCCGACTTGGAATCATCCGGAATCAAATTCTCCCCGGATGGTGAGCAGATCGCCATCGCGTGCCTTCTTGGCTCCATCCGCATTATCGACAGTCACAACGGCGACGAGCTCGTCACCATCAAGACAACCATACCCGATTAGAGCTTGGCCACTCCCACTTGCGTGATCAAGCGACGGTCAGCAAGTTTTTTCCACCTTTCACACCAACAAAATCAAGTCTGTCGACGTCTCCGCCGGGGAGTCCCGGCTTGCAGAATCATCAATTCTCCGTGATGACGACAACGACGACGTCCTCTTTATTGGGTTAGCCGCCAACGGCAAATTTATTGCCACCTTCGCACGGCATTCAATCCTGTTCCTGGACACATCGACGCTAACCCGGATTGGCCCTGTCATCGAGGACAGCAGAGAGTTACAGTCCATCGCTATCTCTCCAGACAGCAGTTGTATCGCGACTGGACGCTATGATGGGAAAGCTGTCATTCGTGATCTCGGCAAGATCCTCCCTGGCTTGTATGGTCCTTTCCATGTGAGTCCCAGCCTACGGGTTTGTCTTGCCGTCACCGAAAGAAATGCACTGACACCAATGCGTACGCACAATAGGAAGATCCTGGGCAATCTA
>JBBPNR010000082.1:0-55047 GCA_038091015.1 Boletus vermiculosoides | reverse complement strand
CAAACAAGACGAGCAGTACTACGAAGCCGTCGAGAAATATTATGAGCTTGGGCGCACGGGTGGCATCGATGGTACGCTGAAGAAGTTTGCGCTCGATGCAATTGTCTTGCCGTCAAGCTACAGTACGTCGGATTTCCTCCTGTAGGATAACACTCGAGACGATTTCGACACACAGGTTATGCATACAAGACTGCGACGATTGCAGGATATCCACTCGTATCTGGTACGTATTTCACGCTGCGTTCGAGAGTTCGCTTCATCCATGGAGCGTTGCAACAGTTCCCCTTGGTTCCCTTACCGATGACACTGAATCGACACCAAATCCACCCACGCCTTTGCATGATAAAGCTCCTGGAATGCCTTTTGGCCTGTGTTTCATAGGCACGGCGTACAGTGAATATCAATTGATTGGCTTTGCTTATGCATTCAAGCAGGCGACGCATGTGCGGTTACAGAGGAGAGCATTCGTTGATGCTATACCAAAGACACAGCTCAAGGATGTCGTATCTTCTTGATGGCATAACTTGTCGATGGACCATTAACATGATCGGTTGCGTTTCAAAGGTTCGACTTGGTAAACAAACATGAGATCCCGATTATATTGAGCATGAGGATGATTAAGTAGGGCAATATGAGAGACGTCATCCCGGATTAGACAAAAACTCTAATACTTAGTCGACTCCACGTTCGAACCTCAATGGGAGGCATCTCTATACCTCCGCTCGTTCCGACACAGTACCCACCTCCGATGCGGCAACGGTGTATTGCTGCCATACAAGCGACGGCAGTGTGTCTAGTTGCTGTGTCTCACTTCTACCCCGGACGAACGAGCGCGCGTTGAGGCTCGCGAGCAGTGTATTGCAGTACACCGTACACAGGGGGTAATATAGGGCTGTGCAAATGAGTTCGGTCGGGTACATGACGAGCTGCCGTGCGGGATGGGGGAAGGTAGTCAGATATTTGAAAAAGGCAATGTGTCAGAAGGAGAGTGTGTGAGACACGTACCAAGAGGACGGAAAGAAAGGCAAAGAGCGCTGATGAGAGGCCAGTGTTGACTGTGATGAAAATTAACCGGACGAGCATTCGATCCGTGCTAGATAACGGACCACGTTTGAGTTATGCCAGTAGAGACGATGAAAAGGGACACACCCTTTGGAGCCTGTTCGGCCCATGGCAAAAAATGTACATAAAGCGATCGTGATAGTGACATCGACCGCCATTGCAGCTCCATTGAGTGCATTGGCCACCTGCTGAACGCGTCTTGTCAGAGTGATGTGAAATCAGGAACTGATATTCTTCATACAGCAAGCATGGGCCCCGAAGCGGCCGAAAGGCTCGTTTGAAACACCATCGTGGAGACCGTATAAACTGCGTGATTGAATGTCAGCTGTGCTCATCGCCGACGTGCACCACACCTACAGGCACCCAAGACTAGCATTCGATTCGCTTCAGTGGCGGGACACACGAACCTGAGCGTACTCACCTAGTTGGGCGACTACGAAGGGCATCAGGATAGCCGGAAAGAGCCATCTTAAACGGCCCTTTAACACTGAAGGAATGTATGCATGAGTGGAGGTCGTCAAGGTGACCATCGAACGCACAGAACCAAATTCGATATATGAAAAACGATTGGATGGTGGAAGAAACGACCGACTGGTGGATGCAACGTGAGGCTTTGGTCTGGGGTGGCAGAAGGGATACTCACAGTGACTACTATAGAAATTAATAAAAGGCTATGCCGGCTGTTAGCGCCTTTCTCGAGAAGAGGGCCTGCCTGCTTACGGATGGGTATACGCGAGGAAGGCATCGTCCCCAAAGTGCACGACAAAGTATTGCCACACTAATGGGGCAGCGTCAGCACACTATCTGCCCATGCTAGCCGTACAGTGTCTCACCGCCTGCAGATATAAGGACTGTATGGAGCGTGTCCAGAGCGAACACCCAAGCCACCTAAAAAATTGAATAGTATGTCCTCAGTACAAACGTGACAACGCGACAACGCGACAACATACCAATGACTTCAGCCTGATGCTATCCTCGGTGTAACTGATCCTCATTAGTACATCAAAAAGGGTACACGATTCACATCTGAACCGACCGCTCGTAGTAAAGGAACCTACAAGAATAGAAAATGATGAGTAGTGGCGTTGTAAAACCGCACGGGTTACCTACGTCTGCAATATGCTGATACCGTAGAAGACTAGCGCAACGAAAACCCCGGCGAGAGTGGACCCCCAGCTGCTGCTAAGATTGATACCTGTGCTTGTACCTCCATTGGTGGGCATGCTGGCAGGGAGGAGTCAAGACCGGGTGGAAAAAGGCACGCGACCCTGTGGCTCCGATATTGCGCAAATTTGTGGTTGTCATATGATTGAGGCTTCGAGATCATCACGGATATGATTGACGAAGCAGCAGCTTGGGGCAGTCCACGCAGTGAAAATTATGTATTAATCGGCTTCTACTATTATCACAAAAATGTGGTATATAAATAGTACTGTGGTGACCAGTGATGGCAAAGCTGAGCTGCTGCTATAAAAATGTCGCACTACTGCCGCCGCGCCCGTCATCTGCGCTACTGCTACCGTGCTCATCTTCATTGCCTACCGTACCAGTATCAGGACTGTATACAAATACGAATTTCTTACAGTGAATGGCGATTAAAAGGTCGGCTTCACGGCGCAGATCTGGGGTTAAACCGCCAATCATGAATGCAGGGTCGCAGCTGCACTGTTGTGCTGTTGTGCAATGTGACAACGGCCCGCCGTCTGCGCTACTGCCACCGCGCCTGCCAGTGTCATTTTCGATACCTGCAGAGTTGCGGCTCAGTAGCAGCAATTTTCCGCAACTGCCACTGCGCCTGTCATCTTCGTTTCCTACCGTGTCAATGAACGTAAAATGGTCAACTTCACGGAACGGATTTGGGAGGGGGATTGGAACCATTGGCACGAGCAACAACTCCTATGTACAATGATGACAGTCAACTGATAACCAAGGATAGGTTGGTAATCTTTGTGGGATATCTGTCAACTAGATAATTCGGTCTTTCGAGAGGCTATCATTCAGGCGGGGGTCAATGGATGATTGGGGTGTGGATGATAGTGAACCAATGGTGGTTCGGTCAATATGACCTTGCTAAAAGCAAGGTGCTAAGCTGCATGCGTTCGTTTGCCAAACGTCAACACTCGCAAACACCTCCTATCACCTCCTATTTCCGGCACTTATCGTTTTTGTATAATAGCTGATTCTCTTCCCACATTACCTCTGACTTGCTCTCTCTAAGTCTCTTGTAAATCTCTTGTAATTCACTTCGCCTACAATACACGAGCATCTCTTTCCAGCAAGGTCACAGTTGGCACAGCTGACCCTAGTATTGAATTTGCTTACACCATTAGTTGCCACTCCCAAGTCATCCCAGATTAGGCAAACAACTCTTATGCTTAGTCGATCCCACGCTCGAACTTCAATCGAGAAACATGACGAAGCATAGCAAAAACAACACGGCCTCTTCCGTTTTCTCCTATGCAGAAAAGCAGAAGACGGAATATGGCACGAAACGTGTATGTATTTGTATATTTCCCAGAGATTTGGTAAATTCATGTGAATTGAGACGTTCTAGCAACGTCTAGGGAATGAATCCATGCGAAACTTTGATGCCTGCGCTCTATGCTTACAGCGAGCCCGAGATCCCATTGCTTGTGATATTGGCCACTTGTTCTGCAAGGAGTGTGCATATGCCGATCTCCGTATGCAATCGTGTGTTCCACCAGCGAGATATGGGCTGAGACACACACAGTGAACCAGAAGAAAGATATCAAGAGACAGAAAGAGCGCCTAGAGCAGCTCAAGAGGGACGCAGAAGAAGAGAAACAACGCGCATTGGAAACTGCACGGGAACGCGTTCTGCGAGATTTCGAGAAGGGTCAACTTTTATCTGCGAACTTACCTGCCATTGTCTCGACATCTGGCGTCGAGTCCACAAAAGAAAGTGCGTGATTTGGTGTCAGTTTGTATCTTGATCTTACAGCGAGCACTTCGCAGGTCGCCCAGGCAAACGAAAACTTGATTTCGACAATTCGACCGTCGAAACGCTTGCACGGGAGGCTGAGGAGGCTGCACTCAGGCTGATAGAGCGAGAACAGGCGGAGGCACTGCGGCATAAACTGCCTGATTTCTGGTTACCTTCACTGACACCTACCTATACGTCGAATGGCCCACCTTCGTCATTGAAAGATGTAAAGGTTCAAACAACGTGTCGAGGGGGGGATCCACCTCATGCAATCAAGTGCGTGTCACTGCCAAGAATCTGCGAGCTCTTTTTCATCTCATCTCGTATTCAAAGCTTGAAGTCGTTCATTCCTGTTCAATTTTCCTTACCTACCTCTTCAAGTGCACATTCAACAGACTCGACTCCTGGGACTAACAAGGTCAAAAAGGTTGAAGAGTCAAAGAATCCAATATGTCCTTCCTGCAAAACCAATCTTTCCAACAATAAAATACTATTTTGTACGTGCACCCTGTTCACTTCGACGTATGGTGGTTCACATACAATTTCTAGTGATGCGGCCTTGTTCCCACGTTGTATGCAAAGTTTGCACAGACTCGCTTGTGCGGCCCGCTAGCCAGTGCATCGTTTGCGACCGGGCATTGACGGATCTTGACATGGTGGAACTTAAGAGGGAAGGTATGTATACCTTGTCATCGATTCTATCGCGAAATCACGGTCTTTCGTCAACCTTTTGCGTTAACTTTGCTCTTTCAGGTACAGGGTTCGCAGGAGGTGGACTTGCAGAGACAGCAAAGAAAGGGGTCGCTTTTCAAGGATAGCCATCCCACAGTTTCTGTACGTATCGGGTTATCCACCATCCGATGTATTCAGCTTTTTCGTAAATCCTCGCTTGGATTTGGGTTCAGCTGATCCATGGTTCTTCTGCGTGTAGCCAGTTTGCAGCTGGATAACTTCACATTTGCGAGATCTTCTGTCCTTCATGTGACATACTCCTGCTCGCCTGTTGGCCAGCTTATAAGAGGTATACTGAGATGACGTTGGTCTTTCGCCCAACTTCGACAACTCTCCTCGATGTTAGGTATCAACACCCTCCTCACTTTAGCTTCGATCGCACTTACAACGACCAACAATACCCAGCCAAGTTCGACTGGAATCAACCTCCATAATGGGTTTGAGCGCGTTTTCATTGGGTTGGTCAAATGCTTCTTGAATGAATGCAATCCAACGTCGCGTGTCTGCAATACTACATCACCTCCAACAACTTTCTCCGCTAACAACTGTCCGAACGAGCCTTGGTCATATGGCGAGCAGAACTTTGAAATCAGATCGATCATCAAGCAGGTAACTAAACTTAGTGTATGATGTGACATCATCTCACCACCGGCATCTATAGTACATATCACTTCGCTACGAGCTCGTCCCCTTACATGAAGACCCTCTTTGAGATGCTTCAGGGGACTGGGCGAAGTATCATGCGTCCACTCTATTACGATTTCTCGCTCTCGGGTCCCGACGTCTCCCTAGCTACTGGAGCTAACGACCGTTTTGTGGTTCACCAATTCATGCTGGGTACGTATCGAGTGATTTGCTCCCTCCACATGGCTTGACCTACCCGACATACGTTCTCTAGGTCCCAGGTCGCTCGTTTCGCCCGTCGCTTCGAAAGAAGTCTATCTTCCCCGACTCCCCGCGTCCATGCAAGGCGTGAGGTGGACGCACTGGTGGGTATCTCCTCGTACAGAGTACCAGTACTCTTTGATCGCACGTGGCTTGCTGACTCCTCTAGACGTGTTAGGTGGACCGACGTGAACTATGGTCAGGGTGGCCAAACTGTAAACGTCAGCGCCCCCCTCGACCAGATCCCTATGTTTTACCTGGGAAACAAGGCAGACATTTTCAGTGGCAACGTCTAGTCTTTCTCCTGTAGGCAAACGTGTGTAATCAGACCTTTGCTTTGTCTTTTCTATCGTTCAAGGTATCGATTGCGGTGAGTAGACTCATACTCCGCACGCCACTCCGCAAGGCGGACCGAAATCTGTATTGATGGAAATCGGAGCTGCGATAACGGTTTCGAAATCAAAACATGCTCGAATTTGTCGACGAGGCGGAGTTCCTTGAACAAAATATTCTTGACATGGTCGTAAGGATTTCGAAGCCCATTATCCACACGAAAGGGGTACCTCCTGACCTATCTGAGGATTGTGGCATAGCTTTAACAACAAGCTACCGGCATCGGCCCCAATAAGTTGAGTTTTCTTCGAAAACTAGGGTACAGTCTTTGACCGTTGGTTGCTGTGGACAAATGCCCCCGTAAGTACATTCTTCGGAGCATCGGGGGACGCCACTCCCTGTCACCAGCATGAACGCTTTGGCACGCCTCGTGTCGTCAAAGCGGGTCCACAATTGTCCACAAGTCTGCAAGCCCACAACCTATAAATCCATCCAGGTTGACGTCCAGAAGTCAACAACACCTGTTCCCCTTCACCCATTTTATCTCTCACATCCCTCACGATGAAGCTGCTTGCACGACATATCGAACGGCAATTCCAGAAGAACCTGCAACAACATGTCTTCGCCAACGAACTGAGGGTCAAAGTTCAGCGGATGAAGGAGTGCTTCCTAGGGGATAGCCTACCCTTGCCAACTGCCGAAGTGATCGCTGCGTGGAACGACTTGCCAAACGATACGGTAGACATCTTGCCCATGTCTATGAAGGCCGGTGTGGTATTCCTTCAAGCCCCTCCGCCAACGCCAACGGAACTCGCGTTTGACACGGACGATGTTACATCAGACGAATCGTCTCTCAACGGCAGTACCGATGACGGCTGGCTCCTCGTCGACGACACCGACTTGCCTACGCCTGACCTAGTGGCATTCCGGGCTCTTGAACGCTCTACCACGGGTGACAGTGGTTCGATGTCACAGTGCAGCTATCCCGATCGATCAATGGACCGACAAATCAATGAAGAGGATTCATTCCAATCCACCGGGAGCAATTCTCCCTCCTCGGATCGTGCAAGCCTTTCGTCCGGTAGCCGAGCCTCACCGACGCCAAAGGGATTCCACGACGTGGTAGACCAATGGTTGTTGGACTACCGTGCCCGAGGAATGGAACCCTTTATCGAGTCACTGATCGCGTTCGGAGTGATGTCTCCGGGGAACGCACCACTCACATCCCGTATCGCGCGTGCTGTCACGAGGAAGGTCGCAAAAATATCTTACACGGAAGGGAAGAACCTGGAGAGGACCATTCGCTCCACAGCGTTGGCAGCGTTCAAGAAGCATTGGAAATCGGTAAGTCAATATTGTAGACTGTCATCATTGAGACTTGGCCAACGAAGCGGAATATGTAGAACGATACCTGGATGGAGGTGCCATCCACTCGGGCCAATACCGTGTCACCTGCTCCATACGGTATCAATATTGCTGGCTTCATGGGTAGCCTGTTCGATGCAGGAATATCCAACGCGAAGGATGTTCATCTTTGCTTGTCCCTTCTATCAGAAGGAGAGAAGTGCTTTGATCGTTTGTGCGCTATGCATGCATTGTTGGTCCAAGCCAACGATAAGCTGTGCAAGAATCGCAACCTCCCAGCTCTGATGCAATTCAAACATGAAATCACGTCGAGAAATGGAGAAACGGGAGAGTACCTCTGGGTTACTACCCCGCGTTCGGAAACGATTATAGCTGTGAGTTGGACAGTTCGCTAATATGGAGACGTTTCACGTCGTCTGACTGTTGTAACTCACAGGATATTCTCACCACAATTGAACGATGGCTGGTATCACAAGCCCTTAGACGCGACCAGTTTCGAATGTCCCCCGGTAATCGCACTATTCGCCAGAGAGCTGTAGGACCAAGACTACGCAACGGCCCCGTGGAGCCACTCCGAATTGCTTGTGTATAACTGGTTTGCATGTGTTAGTTTCAGGCGGACTTGGTAAACAGCTGTCAACAGTAAACCTCCAGACTGGGGTAAATTATCTGTATGTATATTTGCGACGAATTAACTGTAATGTTCCGTTAGCCCCCGCCTAGGGAGGAAGAAGAAAAAAGACAACAGAGGTGATGTCAAAGTTCATAGAAAATCAATGGGCTCAACCGGGAATTGAACCCGGGTCACGTACATCTTCACCACCTGTGTGGCGGGGAAACCACCCGAAGCACGTATCATGCGACTAGACCATTGAGCCACACTAACAACCCGCTCCCGGACAGCCAGCATCTCCATGAATCGGTGAAAAAAGGGTCCAAAGAAAATAATATGGAAACAACTGTCGTGGAATAACACAATACAACTTAAAGTCAGCACTGACAACGAAAGAGAACTATCGAATCATGAGGCCAATCCCAATCCCAATGCAAAAGCTACCTAGCAATGCGACTCGCACCTCACCGTCGGACAGCTTCGCCCAAGCCTTCGACATGCTCTTGTGCAAATGGTCTCTGACCGGCTGAATAAGAGAAAGAGACAACGATAGCAAACTAGAAAGGTGCAGGGGATCGACACAAGGGAGGGGCGGGCTGATCACATCAGGCCGGGTTGTAATAGTGTTTTCTCTGGCGCGAGTAGCGACGTCCTGGGATAGTCGTATCTCCCACTCAGCCTCCCACCTGGCCTTGTCCCAACCCTGTGGCTTCTCGGCGATGCAGTGTGCCGTTTCCCGATGGCTTGCAGCAATGTTTTCTACCGCGCGCTCGACTTCCCGCCAGCGTAGGAACCGCTCGGCTGCCTCGTAGCGCAAAGATGAAAGGGTCTCTGGTGATCGGAATAAGCCATTGCAGAGCGCCGAAGGCGAGGAAGGTCTGAAGGAAGACATGTGAGGTCGTGAAGGGAATCTGGTCTGGTCCAAGCCATGGCGGAGCACGATAACGGGAATATGAGGTGCAAGCGTGTCAATCATTTCATCTTCGGTGCTAGAAGGGCCTGTGCAGAGTAGGATTGGCTCCTGCGGATACACCACAAACGGAAATGGGTGGATTGCTCACCTACGTCTGTCAGAATTATAAGAGCGGTGTATAACGGGGTCCATGGTGAAGCGATCAGGTTAGCCAGAGCGACAGACGGCTGGCAGCGTCGATCAATTATTTCCAGTAGAGAATGGAATGGTGAATGGATGGCTGGCAGTATGGACGAAGGCTGGCACCCATCCGCTCATCAGAATTAATTCACTATGAGATGTGGCACACGTACATCACACTGAACGTTGTGATGAGCAATAAGCTCAACGTTCCGTGATGGTTCAAATTTCTCAAGTCCATGCGCATCCTTGTGTTCAATCCAGTCCGTCGAAGCGCGCAGCACGAAACCGTCACTGGTTGCCTCCCAGTCACCGGCATCCACCACGTCCTCGTTGTCAGCTAACAACAGACTGGACACCAGGCTGTGATCTTGCACAGCATCCCCAATCACAAGCAACCGAATGTCTCCCAGGGTCTTTCCGAACTGTGTTGGTCGCGGAAGAGCCTCTGGGAGGGTCAGAGATGGGATGATGAGCCCCTGTGTGGATTCCTTGGCATGGTCAGATTGAGGATGGGAATGCGGGGGACTGGCAGCCGCAGAGGAGAAAAAGAAAGAGGATCCGACGGACGGCAGCGAGGATATTGACTCTGATGGACTGTCGGGAGGCGAAGGAAGCGCACTCGACCGAGGCGACGATGGCTGAGAAGCACTGCTTGCAAAGCCGATAGAGCTAACGTGATGTTCTTGTCGTGGGTGAGATGCTCGTATCGTAGAAGCGCTCGTGGATATAGGGCCTGCAGATTCCATGGTCGAGGACGGGGGAGAGGAAGAAGAATACACGTTGGCCCATCCACTCAACGCCATTAATGTAGCCACTTTGCTCAGCTACACGTGTTTGGCCTATCTAATTCTGGATGACATTTCTCCTAAGTACCAACCACATCACATAACTCGGTATCCAATGTCCATTCATTGCACTGTTCCTATCAACCTATTGTGTGATGGTGGCAACAGCTATATGGAATCGATCAGGCATATCTTCAGCAGCCGCGCCACGGAGAGATAACGGCATAATATAAGCACCCCTGGCAGGGCCGTCAACACGATGCAACTTCGCGTGCGACCTATGTAGAGTTTATGTTCGAATGACAAGGAACTGTTCAGGAATATCCGGGTTCTCCTGTGGAGCTAGCGTTGGTATAACATACTTCTCGCCGCTCTCATCCTCATGGACAGCTCTCTTGACCTTCGCGAGTCGCTGAGTACTAAAGAAGACATCCAGGGTAAGGTACGCCACTCTCACCTGCCATACCCGCGTGTTACATCCAATGTGAGCAAGTGTAGGAGAACAAATAGATACGATCGAGACCGCCGTCTGCATCAGCATGGGTAGAGACATCATCGAGGGTTCGCTCAGTGGAAAGTTGATGTGAAGCGTGCGAAGGTTCTTTGCCAACGCAAACAAACGGGTCGCATCGTCCTGCAAAAATATGATGATTTTGCATGCAGGAACGCAAATGCGATCAGCTAGGGACTTACTAGTTCACGTTGCTCCGTTACTACAAATAATTGTTCGAGCAGTGGACATTGCGAACAAATCAACTCCAATGCGGCCAGACTAATTTGCATGCGATGGACAGAAAACCTCCTCAGTCGCTGGCCGTGCTTTGCCACTATACGCTTCCAAAATTCATCTAGTATGGGGGTCCATATCGAAGCGCTTGCGGAATATATCGAAAAAACCTCCAACGGCGCGGCAGATAAGAGGTCTCCAACGTCACGGGTCCACTCGACCAGAGGCATGTGAATGTGAGCAGTCAGAGTGATCGCTCTTAACCGCCTGAATGCGTTGTTGCGGAGACATGTGATTTTGAATGCAGACATATCCTACCGGACACGACTAAGGGCAGCGGATCAAGTGCGCACGCGGAACACGTACGAACGTCTGTGAGAGGCCCTCGAGACTTATCCCAATAAGCCCGCTCTTGTTGGCGGAGGCGACAGTCCCGATACCCAAATGGGTCACCTTGGGACACCCAATGATGTACAGGTACTCCAGGCCTTGAAGGTCCGACGCAAGATGGACCAGAAACGCATCGGTCACCAGGGTTGATGCCTGTCAGACTGCCACTCACTATTTAGTTCGGATTTGCATGTATCACCTCACCTTGCAAATGATCGTGAGGCTGCGTAGTGTTTCGCCTGTGATTGAAACCCAGGTGGGAAAAATGTCTAGAACGTGAGCACTGGGCATGATCAACGAGATCTTGGTCAAACGAGAAAATCGAGTGAGCAAAATTGGATCATATCCGCTGTCGTTTCCATTAATTTCCAGTTCATGCAGCTGTGGACAGCCGCCGAGAGACCCAAGCACGATGGAATGAAGGGATCCGTCTCTGGTCCATGTACAAGACCTAAGGTTAATGCAGTTTCTGACCCCTTGAGCACACAGCTGCAGTAGTTCAGAGCGTCCATCTGCGGAAAAAGCCTTCGGAAAGTCTCTGATCTCTACCAAGCCGCCGTGAGGGATTGAAGTCGTGAGACATTTCAACGGTGACTCACCTAATTTCTCTACATAACGGGCAAGATGAGGACATCTAGATAAAGTCCGGAAGAGCAAAATGACCTGCAAACACTATCGAGCGACTTGTGTAAGATAATTTCAGTCCGAGACCGACCTTGGTCTTTGCTTCTTTATACCATGCGAAGATGAATACACGGCGATACAGCAAAGGGGTGGCAAATCTGCCGAATGTTTTATTCACAAGACATAGTGTGTATATGTGCTGAGGCCTGAGAACAAAGTCAAGGATTACTGGCAGCAGCTCGAGTGGAAGTTCGAGGAAATGAGCCATTCCCCCGACGAGTATGTGGTCGACTCGTGAGTGACATTATAGTAACCGGACCGATCACGAAAGTAGAAAGCTGACTAATCAGAATCGTAGCGGCGTTGCGCGCGCCGAGTCCCTGACTCCAGGGGAAACTACTTTCATACCTAATGACAATTTTGAAACCGACAAAGCAAGGATGTTGACCTTCAAATGTGATAGATTGTGCTCATAGGCGGACTCTGAGTAGCGCAGCCAACAGGGTAACTCCACCATTTGCCGCTCCACGTGTGCTCCAACGGTCGACAGAGAATTGTCAAGTCCTTTCAAGTCACGTAAAAGTGAGCAATGCGTGCAATGGCAGAAGCAAAGTACTCAGGACTTTTTGTCAAACACGGACAGGACAGGCCATGGACAAATTTCAGACTAGAATCAATGAATATTGTGCAGGCAACAAACCCGATATCACAATTGATGCAGTGAAGCCGAAGGTGATGAGATTTCAATGATTTTGCTAACCAATCAACAAAGTTTTTTGGGGTTTCAAAGATGGATAGGTGATCACTAGGATGATATAGAGGGTCATAATATAGAAGATAGTCGACAGGGTCATGCAGGTCCTCTGGAGGGCATGAGGCCTCATCGAGTAAATGTTGCACAATGCACGGTTCTTTGTCAATGAACCTGACAGGAACATGCTAAGAAAGTGGATTTATCAAATAAAATTCACAACTCACATTCTAAGTCACAGTGAGTCGTCGATAATATTTGCCATTTGGTGGCAGCTAGAGGGCAGCACTAAGGTGCGGTTCACAAATTTTCATTAGAGAAACAACATAGACAAATAGTTATCTCCTAATTTAGTAAAAAGTTCCTGCAGTCCCGTTTGCTTGGGATTGTACATTTCCTGCCGAGAAAACTCCCTAGAAAGCTGACTAATCAGAAACGTGAACACGCATTCTCAAAGTCTACCTTTCTCCGTACCACCACCATCTCGGCCTCATGGACTTGGACGACGACTATGCGATGCAGGACCAGGAGTCTGATCCTGTGCAACCCGAGAACGAGGAAGAGGAAGAGGTAGAGCAGACTCAACCGGAGCGTAAAAGCGGAAAGCCTCGAGGGTCTATTTACGATCCACTGGATGACGACGAAGAGGACGAGGATGAGGAAGACGAAGACGAAGACGAGGATGAAGACGAGGATCATCGCGGGAGGAAACGCGCAAAGGTTCGGATTCTTTGCAACATAGTTTTCAGGCTCATTCAGACAACATCCATATAGCACCGTCACAAGCGCAATACAGTCAACCGCTTCCTCGATGTAGAGGCTGAGGTCGACACAGATGAAGAAGAGGAAGAGGAGGAGGAAGAAGCTGGCGGTGGTTTGTCTCGACATCGAATCACCGTCGTCTTAATCCTAACCACCTTCGTCTAGATGAGTTCATTGCGGACGCTGGTCTTGAGGGGGACGACGAAGATGTGAATAGAAGAGCAGCTGTTAACGCTCGACTTGATCGTCGAGAGAGAGAACTGAATGATCAAGACCTGGCCAAAATTGCCCAGAATCTACATAAGCGCTATGGGCGCGCTGCTGTACGGTATACAGGTGACATGAACGAGGTTCCACAACGCTTGCTCATGCCCTCAGTACATGATGCGAGCTTATGGCAAGTCAGAGTCAAGGTAACGAATCAGTAAATGCGGCTATATAACCTTACCCACACCTCCGTTTGAAACAGCCTGGACGGGAGCGAGACATCGTGTTTAGTCTCATGCGCAAGGCGATCGATCTCGAGTATACGGCTCAACCGCTTTCGATATCATCGGCTTTTGAACGAGACTCTTTGCCGGGGATGATATACGTGGAGGCTCGTGGCGCCCAACAGGTCAACCAAGCATGCAAGGGTCTTGTCGGTGTCTACCCTAGCCGTGGTATCACTTTGGTACCCATCGAGGAAATGGCCAGCCTTTTGCAAATCAAGAAGCAAGACTTGACGGTCACTCCCGGAGCATGGGTTCGTGTAAAGCGTGGAAAATACCAGGGTGACCTTGCACAGGTCGTGGACGTAACCGAGAATGGCGAGGATGTCGGCCTCAAATTCATCCCTCGTATTGATCTTAACCCGAGGGACGACGCGAGTGTAGATGGACGGAAGCGGAAGAAAGCTGCCACTGGTATTTCCACGATGCGGCCTCCCCAACGGTTCTTCAACTACGAGGAAGTAGTCAAGGTATATGGTCGCAAACAGGTCTCCAAGCGGAACCAAGTCTACGTCTTCCAAAATGACACGTACAAGGACGGTTTTATCGAAAAGGACTTTAAACTCTCGGCGCTACAACTGGATGACGTCAATCCAACTTTGGATGAAATCACGCGCTTTACCCGAGGACAAGATGGTGCAGAGAATGAGAATCCGGTTGACCTGTCTATTATAGCAGAAGCATCACGAAAGGCAGCGATCTCTGTCCTCCAACCTGGAGACCACATCGAAGTCTTTGAGGGAGAACAAGCCGGTGTACATGGTGTCGTCGATTCAATCAACCAGGACGTTGTCACCATCACTGCAGTCGGTGTGGATATTGACGGCCAAAAAGTCGACGTGACGGCTCGCAGCGTCCGCAAGCGGTTCAAACCGGGTGACCATGTCAAAGTGATGACCGGTCAGAACGCAGACGAAACTGGTCTTGTTGTGTCTGTGTCTGATAACGTAGTCACGTTTCTTTCTGATATGTCAATGCAAGAGGTAGGTCCCCTTATGTTTAGTGTTACTTTATGTTCACAACGTTTCCATCCAGGTTTCTGTATTCTCGAAGGATCTTCGAGAGGCTGCTGAGGTGGGTTCCGGCACCAACATCGTGGGCAACTACGAGTTGCATGATCTGGTTCAACTTGAGTAAGTGTAAACTTTACTGACGACTCTTTGATGCTGATAGAGTTTTAGTCTACAAACTGTGGGAGTCATCTACAAGACTGAGCGCGACTCTTTCCGAGTGCTTGACCAGAATGGTCAAGTACGGCTTGTTCAACCTCATCAGATATCCATGCGTAGGGATTCCAATCGTGCGATAGCAACCGACTCCGAGGGTCACGAGCTTCGAGTCAATGACAATGTCCGAGAAGTGGATGGAGAGGTGCGTTCGCACTAAATATTTGCTAACACATTCTCAGATGTTCCACAGGGTCGTAAAGGCAGAGTGCTTCACATTCATCAATCATTTTTCGCCTTCCTACACAACCGTGACGTTCCCGAGAACGGTGGTGTATTCGTCACCCGTGCCCGGTCCCTGGCCTCACTGGCACCAAAGGGAAATCTCGTCAAACCGGGTACAGACCTCGGTAAGATGAACCCACATGTGGCCGGTGGTGCAACCTCGGGGGGCATGGTTGGCTCTGCCATGGGCCGCGGTCCTCGAGATCGGGACATTGGTGCCCTCGTCGCCGTAATTAAGGGTCCACAGAAAGGTTACCTTGGGATCATCAAAGATACCAACGGAAACCTTGCCCGTGTGGAGTTACACACTGGGAACAAGGTCATCACTATCGACAAGCAAAAGCTTCACCGCAAATTGTAAGTAGCGCCTATAGAGCCTTGACCTCGTGGTTCTTATCCCCCCTGTCTCAGACCCGATGGAACACTCATTCCCCTTAACAAGCCTTATAACCCGAATTTTGGGCAAAGTGGTTTCAAGGCTCCGGGAGCACCAGCACGAACTCCCAACCCATATGCGCAAGCGACCGGTGGTCGCACACCCGGATGGGGAGGTGGTCGCACACCAAATCCGTACGCGAATGGTGATGGAAGAACCCCCGCTTCTTCCAGAACGCCGAATCCATTTGGTGGTGACGGCGGCAAGACTCCGGCTTGGAACGCCTCGTCGCGCACGCCTAATCCATACCCGGATGGTGGCAAAACACCAGCTTGGAACGCCTCTTCACGGACGCCTAATCCATACCAAGACGGTGGTAAAACCCCTGCATGGAATGCCTCCTCCTCACGGACTCCTAACCCATATGTAAACAACGATTCCCCACACTGGGGTAACGACGGCGGCAGAACGCCTGGTTCGGGCTGGGGCGGAGGATGGGGGAGCGGTTCTTCGGACAATAATAACGCATGGGGCAATACGTCACCTGCGCGGCCAGCTGACACAAGTTACTCCTCATGGGTAAGCACCACCAAGTCACAGGTATTTGCTGCAACTTATTCGCCCGATAAAAGTCTGCACCGACGCCAGCAGCTGCTCCAACACCGTTTGCTGCTCTAACGCCAGCCGCGTCGTACTCAAGTGCACCAACACCTCGCACCATGGGGTCGACAGGCTTTATGCACTCGGCCCCGACACCGGGAGTCTTGGCTGCGGACGAGGATGATTCGAGTGAGTGATTAGCTGGTCAACTAGAAAACCACATCTCACTTAGTCTGTTTTTAGCCCCTAACTGGCTTCTGGATCCAGTCTTCCAGGACAAGAAGGTATTGATGGAAATCACTAATACGTTAGGTGGCTGGCATGGTGGTGAGCTCAATGGCGCCAAAGGCTTCGTGACCAATGTCTTCCGAACCCCCGGTGACACGCTCATAACCCTCGAGCACATTGACCCAGGTCGAACGGGCACCATGGTGGACGTACCGATCATCTATCTCACCCCTGTTCGTCCTGAACAAGTGGGTGACCATGCCATTCCACTGGAAGGACCCGCTAAGGGCAAAGAGGTGATTTTGAGTCTACCGTTGCTCTCGGGTATATGGCAGGTCTCGAAGTCGTTGGATTCAGAAGTCATCACCTGCTTGGAGAATGCGATGGTGAAGCTCCATGTCAAGTGATGTAAGAAAAATCATCGTGATTTGTAGTTTCGATTTCGGCCTTGCATTTCTATGTACAACTCCTCGCGTGCAGATTGTCAGTCGTAATTTATGTATCATTTTGCTTTCGTACGATAATTCAACTTGGGTTACTGTAGCCAACTTGCGTGGGAAACCCCGGGAAGAGCTCCATAACTAACCGAGTGGCGCTAAACCTCGATAGACCACTTTTGGCTTTTGCCAGCGTAGACTTGCGAAACAAGATCGTATCGATGTCGTTTTTGGTGGGATCCCTCGCTGGTGCAGTCGCAACGGGAGGGGTAAGCCACTTTCCAAGCCCTCGAGCTGCCCTCCTATTGTACGGTACTGACATCTCAACGAAACCCAGGTATACTATGGATTCTCGAACCTGATACAGACGAGGTAAGCACGAACCGTTCTTCACACCTTGTGAGCCCATTTTCTAATTTTCACATATGGCGTGTTTCATTCAATCGCTCTTTCGACATTGTCGTTGTCATTAGGACCGATCAACACCGTCACGAGTGCGTAGCATGAGTCGTCACTCCCTTCCTTCCCACTCTCTCTCTCTCAAGTGTGTTTTGCGCTGACTCGTGTGACGAAAACAGTCTGCATTTCCTCTCTGGACGACTTGCAGACGCGTCTGCGACGATTTCGGGTCCCCTCCCTGCCTCCGCGAGGATCGTCGAACGGCCGTTTATGACAATGCTGCAATCACGCTGGAACGAGCACGTTGCCAACGTCTTTTCGACCGTCGGGGGATGGGAGCGACGTGCGTCGGATTGGGCAGGTAGGGTATTGTACGGCGGGGAGGTGTCATCGTCGTCATCGTCATCACAATGAACCTAATCTACACATACATACGAACGAGATACACGTTGGTTTGTTTCGCATAACATGGCCATGCGGGCGCTCTCTCTATCCCTCACATACACACGAGTAAACTACCTTTTCGTAGGTGCGAAAACATGATTTCTAGACGTCGATGGTGTTGATACGAGCTAGTAAGAAAAGGGGATGAAATCCAAAGTGTCCGTCCGCGTCCTATCGTACATTTACAGGGGACGCCTCACAGCTTCAACGTCTATAGCCTTGATAATATTGAGGATTATAGCCTTGTGGGGGTGGCGGCATCGGTTGATACTGCGTTGGTGGTCGTGGGGGAGTACCTGAGGGAGGGGGAGGAGACGAGTACTGCATGGGAGGCGGGGGGGCAGGGAATGCCGCGCTGGTCGCGTATCCCGGTGACGCATATTGACGGGAAGATTGTGCTTGTGGTGGTGGCAGCGGTGGCAGTTGTGGCGGTGGGAACGATGGCTGCCTCGGGGGTACGGACAGTGGTGGAGGTGGGGCGGATGATTGGGGCGGTAATGTCGAGGAAGCGTATTGTGACGAGCCAAATAGTCCGAGACCGGCATATGGATCTGAAGGTGGGTTCGGCGCTGCGTACGAGTTGCGCGGCAACTGCGGTGGCGGCGGAGGAATATAGGAGGCAGGGCGCTGAGGTTGAGTGGGAGGAACGGGGTTCGTGTATGATGTATGTTGGGGATGTTTTGCCGGTGGCGATGGACGGCTCGTCCCGCTTTGCAAATTCATCGAAGCAAATGACGCCTCGATAGAAGGTGGCGAACGGGGTGGTGGTGGAATAGGAGGCTTGGTGTCGGCCGGAGGAAGGGGTGGCTTCGCAGCAGACAATCGCAGTTGAACCTCTGCCTGTCCCGCTAGCTTCTCGCGTTCCAAACGCCGCTCCGAAACGAAAGACTTGACGTTGCGAGAAAGCGTTGCACTCAATTCCGTGAGTTGAGTGTAGAATTGCAGTCCCTTCCTGTGTGCAGAATGTTCGTGAGCGGACGAATTAATCAAGCAGGCGATGAACCCACGTTAACCCATCCCGGACTTCCATGTAGCCATCGCGTGCACGCGAGATTCGTCGGACGGCGTCTTTCTTCCGTTTCTCTCGTTCCTCCCACTTCTTTGCGCCAGGTCCACGTCCTGCAATATCTCGTAGACTCTTCCACAAGTTCTGAATTTCTTGCAAAGCCATTTGTTGGTGGTGCACGGTGGCAGCCAATCGTTGCTGATATGGTCTGAATTTTTCGAGTTCGGCAGCGAATAAAGTGGGTTCAACAGCGCTGTTGCGACGGTTGAGGAGAAGAAGATGTGAAACGTCGTCTGCTTGGATCTGAACCTCATGAGCAGTAAAAGAGGTGCATCCAAAGTAAAGATTACCTTGTCCTTGAGGTCCTTCAAGACCTCATTCCGTTCGTACGCAATCTTCTTTATTCTTCCAAGACGTTCTTCTATCTCAGTCGTATATTGTCCAATTCGCGCCCGCTCTTGCTCGTCGCGAGTTTCCGAGCTAATTTCCAGGTCAAGCAAGCTCTCTGCACCACCATGCTGTACGCTAGCACGAAAAAGCTCTTCCAGGTCAGATGACAGCATCAGCGATATGTCACCTTTCACGGTGTCCCAAATCGCAGAAACCTGCTGGTCAGAGGTCGCAGCTGCCTCAAGGGCGTTCAGATGAGACTTGAGATCTTGTCTCAGCGACTTGTTCAGTGATGCAGATGGCTCTTGTGTCCATAAATGATCATACTTGACCCTCATCGTCTCGCACTCGCGAGATTCGACGTCCAAATCCCGTGAGATGGATTCGAGCTCAGATTTTACAGCATCCTTGAGGCGGGATAATTCGCGCACGAGTGCATCGATGCTTTCTTGGTCTTCCATGACCCCGATATCTTCTCTCCAACGCCGCACTTCTAGTGGGATCTCGTCTTCGGCGCCGATTCCTCCCTCTGCCATAGCTTTGAACTGCCCAAGACCTTCCTGTACCCCTATGGCCTCCAATGCACTACGTACCTCGACCTCTGCGCTTTCAGCATTCTCCACCTCTTTCCGAACCAACTTTGCTTTCTCTTCAGAGTACACACTCGCGCTCTCGTGTACGCTCAGAGGGATAAGCTTGATGAATATGTCCTGTCCGATTATCCTTTGTACTTCGGGTGCACCGTAGACTTCTTGGATAGTGATAGGCGTAGCCACCGACGCCCTTTCGATATTGGGGAGTGCATCTGGAGAAGGAAGGACGGCGTTGTAGATAAGATCGTTGTCACGTTGAGCCTCATTCTTGCGGTCAGTGCATACTTGGAGATGAGATTTCGTACGCTCGAGAATGGACGTCCCCGCGTCTGCTGGTAGAGTGGGTGACACGTGTGACCAAAGTGCAGAGAACGATTGGGCAGAACGGTGGCTTTCTTTGGCGAGGGTCTCCGCGAGAGTAAACCGCACGAGGGAGTCGCCATGGCTGCCTGCTTTATTGTCGACTTGTGCACGGTAGAATTGGGCGAGCGAACCGAATAACTTGGACTTGATCTGCAATGGGGGTAAGATCGGCAGCGGAACAGCTCAGGTCGAGGATATACCTGTACGAGTGTTACCCAGTTGCGATCAAAGACACCTTTTCCCATGAAATCTTTTACTTCTTCAGAGAGAGACGAATACATGGACGCGGCCTGAGACGCAATCTTTGCCACGAGCGCATTCACTTTCTTCTCTTCGATACATTTCTCGAGAAAGACCTCGGTGGCCTGGGCAAGGATGACGCCCACCAAGAACTTGATCACTTCGCGACTAAGATCCGTCGAGGGCGCATGTAGAAAGTTCTCATTGATATACATGAGCATGCCAGCACACGTGCGGAAGTAATGGAACGCGAGCTTCAAGCCCTCTGGATCGGACCTATTCTGAGCAGCGGCGATGGCGGAATGGGTGGCAGCGATCTGAAAGAGAATGGACGCCTTCTCGTAGGCGATGGATGTTTGCATGGTGACCTTGTTGGTGAAAGCATCGTGCCAGGAGAAATTGACACGAATCTCGGAGAAGCGCAGCTCGAGGAGTTCGAGCTGGCCAAAGTACTTGTAGAGAAGATCGCGGCCTGTGATTGAATGAACGGTAGTGCAAGGGGAGCAAGGACAAAGAGCAGACCGGTCATGTCACTTCCTGCACCCTTGACTGCATCCTGTCTGCACCGTTGGAGAGCCTGACACTCCTGGGCATATGTCTCCGGATTCTCTCCGTAAGACTTTGCGATTACATTACGAATTGGGTTCGTCCAGTCGACCTCGTCTGTGGTCTTTCTGGGGATCGAAACCATCGGGGACTGGTGTGAAGACATGATGGACGTGGACTGCGCATAAGTCATAACCTGACTCGCCGGATCCGTTTAATGAGGTCGGTTAGTGTTGATTCGTATTTGTTTCGCACTTGTCCAATGTCCCAACCAACGTCGAGCGAGAATATCGTCAGTCAAAAGGTGGGCTTTGCTTTTCTGTTCAGTTCCGTTCTCTGTTCACCCCTCACAACAGTATGATCGCTGTTGTATGTCTCTCTTCGCTGTCTCCGCGTCGTCCAACCACTGAACATCTCCAACAAAGTGGCCGACCTGCTCGTCAAAACGTACCTTCATTTCCGTCTCTCTTGTCGTCCGTTCACTGACCCGTCACTAGTGGTGTAGGCTTTGGCGTCGGCGTGGTTGCCTCTGTCATTCTCTTCCGAAGTGCGTTCCGCCATTCGTCAGACACGCTCAACTCACAAGCATCCCCTAGGACGCACTTGGCCCATAGCACTCTCCTCTGGCTTCGGCATGGGCGCCGCCTACGCCGACTGCGACCGCTCGTTCAATCCCGCACGCGTACCCGGTACCCGCATCATAACGCAACAGGAGACCAAATAGACGTCGAACGATGTCACGACCTCTTGGAGGGACGTTTTCATTCGTGCGAGTACATGCTATTTAGAGATGTCGCCCTGTCCCCTTTCACAAAACATAGAGCATCCACTAGTACCACCACTAGCCCGAACTCGTGTCGTCGCCGCTCATCCCGGTTTTTTCCGTACTTCTACCCGGTATGTCTTGGTGCTGTCCGGAAGACTCAGTGCCGTGCCGCGGTGGTAGAGTCCTTTGTGGCTTTCCGTGCACAAGCCGTTCGTACAAGACGTCTGTCACAAGTTCGCAAGATAGCCGTTAGACATCTTACTTGCTGCTCTGAACTACGCTGTCGCGAACGCACATGCAGTTGCCCCAATAACAGGTATTGTGACGATGATTGTTCGCAGCCTTTGAGCTTGTGGATGCAACTTTTGAGCCATAACGAAACAGAACTGTAGTGGTAATTAGCAAGATGTGCAACGTTCAACTGGCCTGTCTAGTGTAATGCGTGGGAACGCCGCCCCTGTTTGCTCGACAATGACCTACTCTAGCCCTAAAAGAAAAAAAATATGTAACATGTCATTTCTTCCGCTACTCCAACGCTTTCCCGTCATAAAATATCTGCAAAAGAAGCCGGGATGCAATGTGACGAGGATCCGTCCTAAAGGATGATGATCCTCGTCCCAAAATCGGCCACAGGATACGGAAAGTTGGGTCCAGGGCAACACATGAACATCATCGAGGGCGGAATCTCAAGGCGATGTACAAGGGCTGCCACTGTCTGTGGATTAAAGTCCCCTTCGACCAGCATCTGTACGACGACATGAATCACGTCCTTTTTCTTATGAGAAAGATGACCGCACCAGATCAATAGTGATGTCCGGGAAAGCCTCATCCAGAACTATACGAAGGAACGTGAACCCTAGCCTCACGTGCTCTAGACGAAGATTATCACGTACTCTTTGCATTGGCCTCCATTTCTGATGGCACTTTTCCCGCATGAAAGTGGACCATCTTCAAGCATGATGTTTCCTCGTTACGTTGAACATAGAGGATCATATTGAATAATTGATTGATCTAATCAAGACGTTGTTCAGCTCAAACTCTCAAGCATCGACTCTACCGTACCGCACCTCGTCAGTCTTTACCAACAGACAAAGTTCTTGCCTCTTCAGCCTTTTCATGGCATGAATCAAACCCCCTCCCCAGTTCCGTGTGAGCCTCAGTTGGTGGAGGAAGGGAACCTGGTCATACGCCCAATACGCCCAGCGGAGAATAGCAACTTTGTTGTCCGTGACTGAAAAGAAGAAGAATAGGGCGAGGAAGTAGAGTGCAAACCAGCTCAAGGACACCTCAACGTTGGTGGCCAACCATAAAGTACGTGACTCACCCGGTAATGGTTGGATCAATGGCGATATTTCCCGCAAATACGGCGACCGCCACAAGAACGGCACCAACCACGCCGGACAACGAACATCGTGTGAGACGTGGGAGACGAGGTCGTGAAAAACGCAGTAACACGAGTGAGAGAGGGAAGAGCGTCATCACGGCAAGCCACGCAACGGAAAACCTGTGACGTGTTACCAACTACTCGCATGTAAAGCAGCATTGTAGGTCACCTACATCTTTGAGACAACGATCAAATCTGCCCCGGTGCTGGCATAGATCGCACCGCTAAAGCCAACGAATGCTAGAATTGAAACGTACAGAGCACCCGTGAATGGCAGGGCGGCTAGGAATGCGTGAGGTAGCACATGATCATGGGCCAACTCGGCCAGGAGTTCACAAGCGCTCGCTATGCCTACCCGATGTGACTTCAGTAAAGGCGAGACAGTAAAAACCACAGGGTGGATCTCATCTCACCAGTGAGAACACCTGCGCAAAGAACGACCACTGCGTCTGTGGCCACCCAGATCCGTAGCCAGTGTCCAGCCACCTACAGCACCTGTCGTCGGCACCCATAGCCACGGTAGACATCGAACAAAAATCAATCGAACCTTCTGCGCCAACAGACTCAGCACGTTTTCTTCCGTCTGCACATTAAACGGAAGCAACGCTAACACGAATAGCATCATCATCGGGTTCAAGATCATAGCCGAGATATGGAGGTTGCGCAGAACCTTTGGGTAAGTGCCTGGTCGCATCTTGGCCGCATAAGCCGGGGCACCTGCAACGAGTGTTCAAAACGGCATCCCGGGTCGTGGAACATACATACATTCAAACCCGGTCAAACCCAGCATACCAATGCACACTCCATTGAAGACCTGTTTAAGAATGGGTGCCGGCGAGGACAGTCCTGTCTGTCCAATGATCCAGTTCTCTCGGAGTTGGAGAGTTCCAGCAGAAGCCCACGCGAGGATGGACGCGATTGCAAGGCCAAGCATTGTGAAAAGCTGCACGCACACATTAGTTTAGTTTACCTCGACTCACTCGAAAACATTCTGTGACACACATGAAATGCAAGCACACCACTCGCAACTCTTGCACTCTCCCTAAGCCCCATGAGACTGACTGCAGTAAAAACAACGAACACGAGCAAGGCTCCGATGTAGGGTGGAAATGGCAAGGCAACCTCTCCAGCGAGGTAGGAGCTAGCAGTTGCGGCCGACACGACAGCCGTTGCGGCGAAATCAAGAAGGAGAAGCGCCGCACCGACAAGTGCTACAGCCTTGGTTGACCCATTCAATCTGTCACGTCGAGAGTCATGCTTCCTGATCGACAGTTTTGGAACTGAGATGAACGGTAGCACGTACAAATAAGTGTAAGGCGCTCCACTTATTGGCAGAGCTGAGCCCAGCTCCACCATGAGTGGCCGCCAAAGAAATAGTGTCAAAGTGGCAATAAACATGGAAAGTGGCGAGCTTTGAAGTCACGGAGAGTATGGTTAGCTACCACTAAGCAGAACATCCGACGAACTCACTATACACCGGATATAGCGAATACGCTGGGGATCGTATAGAACACGCCACCCAAAATATCGTTGGCAGCAAGTGCACTGGCTGCAAATTGACCTAACACTCGTTGGTTCCGCAGGTCACGGAGTGCATGGTGACCCTGTGAGAGGTCATCCTGAGAGAGTGCAATCTTGAAAATAGAGCCCCACCCGGCGAACTCAAAGTCGTCGCTGAGGTTTAAGAAGCGCGAAGGGACCACCTTGAACTTGGGCTCGCCCGATGTGCGAATTCGCTGACGACGAAAGACGATGTCAAACTGCACTTTGGCGTCGGGCGTGTGTGGTAGTGAACTCGTGCATGAGCTCGGGTTCGCAGCGGCTTTGGGGACGCTGCAGTTAACAAGTGCGGATTTCAAAGAGGGGTTTCCATTGCAATACGTACCGTTTTGCATTGTCAAAATATCTGTGTCGTAGGGGAGGGAACCAGCGAGAATTCCGCTCTCCACCAAGACTGTTGAAGGCGTGTCCATGGTATTGCGGCACCCGTGAGTTTCCTCGAGACGACACTGAAACCCAACGGATACTATACTCCGAGTCAGGGGCGTTGGTACGCGACATCGCGACGTATTTAACAAATTTCGCGCTCATTAGGATTTAAACTTAAATTTAAATAAATAAATTGAATCGGCGCGCCAAACGCCTAACCTTGGCTGGGAACAGAGATGTCCATTTTGAAGAGCCAACACATAGTACTACAGTAGAGGATCGCTTCCTGCGCTGAGATCGCGTACGACGTAATAGCTGAAAAAGAGCACTTTGAACGTGAGTGCGAGACCACCATGCAACGCAGCGATGACGATTATGAGAAGTCGTGTCGCCTTTGCGTCCGCCTGCAACGTGGCCGAGTCAGCCCGATCGAAACCACGCATACGATCGGAGAACGACTTACGCTGGAAAGAATGGGGTAGACATTCGCCCCAAGGTAATATCCAGAAAGGCCAAAGGCCACGCCGACGAGGACCCAACGCGTGATGGACTCTGGTATGACGCACAGCACCTGTTGTTGCTTGTCAATACTTCTACCACCCATGCAAACAAGAATACCGACAGAGACAGGAATCCATACAAATAGCGCGTAACCCCACACTCCGAGGGCATCCACGATACCCCACTCACCAACACCCAAGTACCGCAACGCCAACCAGAGAGCTACTGGCACCCCGAAGCTGTATGCATAGACAATTGTTGCGGCGAGCCCCAACAGCCCAAAATTATAATCATATTCTGTACCTGGCGCAGAGAGGTACTTGGAGATGCTGGCAGCGAGTGAAGAGGAGAGGAAAAGGGCAAGAATGAGTGTCGTAGAGACCCAGAAAGGGCCGTATAGGTCAGAGCCAGAGGAGAGAGCGGTGAGGTAAGACGGTGACAACGGAAGTAATGTTGTGTAGCAGCGCTTCAAGACTGTGGAAGTATCGACGTCGAAATAAGGTTGATAACATTCGACTGTCCAAAAGCCGGAAGGACCTTTTGGTGAAGCCCCGTGATCGGCAAGGTAGCCTATTCATCCGAGTTATGCACGCATAGCAGGGAGCACCAGACATAAAACCCACCACGGTCGAGGTTGGAAGACGCAGACTGCGTTCTACCATCTGCACCAAGGAATGCTGTAAACGAGGATAAGGGAGAAGAGATCTCTCTAGCTTACGCCCACATGGACGCCACACCACTCACATTTGAATTCAAGACCCTCTGGGCCTTCCTCTAGATGCTACGAGCAAGATGGTCAACATGGTCTGGTCGAGACCCGTCGCATGTTGTACTCACTTCATCCGCATCCACGGCGACATATGCCATTATGCAAGGCGTCGATGATTATCTCGAGTGGGTCTCGAAGTTGTGCAGCCGGTTGTGGTACAGGGTCGAGACGAGGCGCGTCTTGCCCAGTAGTAGCCAACGCCACGTGGCCTACTACTCCCCATAATCAATCTCACATACACAATCACATTCCTAATGAAACGAGACCAGCCCGTGTGCTACCACAAGATGGAGTCTACAGTCCCACCCACGAACGATACTTCTCGATCTCGGCCGCGTTCCTGTCGACGATACGCTGTGCTTCATCACCCCACACCTCCATTGGGCGTCGACGCTCTTCCACACTGCCGATACCAAGGCATTCCCTCTGGTGCCTTTCCGCTTCCGCAAACTCAAACACAACACAATTTTCTGGGATCAATGGCTTCAAGGGGTCCCAGCGAAGCAGTTGCGGTCGAGCAGGGACGTTATGCGGCGGCACGACAGATCGCCCAAGATACAGGTCCTCGAATACGAGCGCAACGTCATCTTCATCAATCGGCAGTTTGCTACATTTAAAGAGCGGTGAATATCGGGTGAACGAATCAAAGTAATGGAATGTGATTACACATACTTGATCTGCTCGCCGACGAGCTTTGATTCACGATGGAGCAAGTCCCTGAGGAGGCGCTCGTAAAGTTTTCTGCGATTTTTAATAGGTAGAGGGTTCAAAATCGGCTTCTTTGCCATATCGCAGATCACGTAGGTGACTATGTACAAGCCAAACAGACATGGCAGGGGGCCTGCGAGCGTAGTGAGGCACAACATGCAGAAGAGAATGTAAGGCAAGCACACACCAAGCACAGGCAGTATCCGAATTCTAAAATCATCGAATATACCCAATTCCTTGACGTCGCCTTTCTGGAACTCTTCCTCGGGCAATGGCAACAGCTTGACCTCTCCGGGAACCTCGGTGGAATAGACCACGGGTATACCAGATGAGACACCCTGGAGACGCAGCCTCCGCCTCACAGAACGCGCGAGGGGATCATAAATCGTGTAAGATATATCACTGATTTGTATCCGGGTAGGGTCGCACTTGGCGCTAGCACCCATAGATGAGAATACCTAGAAACCGGCAATCGGATCGAGTCACCGCCGTCCACCTAGTGATTGGAACATAAGTACCTTGATGTTGTGATCGTGACAGTATTTAAGAAGGTCCACCTTCGTTGTTATATTATCAATGGCATCTTTGGCAGACGGGGGATGAAACCATACTTCAGTTTCGAGAGAGATTCCAACTTACCTATAACCCAGTCAGCGCCCTCCAGCAGGTTCCCGCCGTCTTCCTTCCTCCAGATCTCCACTCGACTGTCTACTTCCACCCAACGTGAAATCTGTTTTAATGTCCGTTCAACGGTGCCTACTTTTGGAGTTCCAACGTCGGACAGTGTAGCTGTCGCATGTCGGTTAAGGGACGACAATGTCACGTAGTCAAAATCGATGAGTCGTATTCTCGAGACACCGCTGCAAAACAGAAATTGAGCCAGTCCTATTACAGGACGCAGAGAATGCATTGGCACTGCACGCACGACCGAACCAGCATGACTGCAACCCAGCTGCCAACACCTCCGCAACCCACGACGACTGCGGAACCAGCGCGGATGCAGGCCATGCCCTCGTCACCGAAAAATGCGTAATTTCGCGCGAGTTGTTCTTTAATGAGGTCTTCGTCGTACCCGCCGATGCGGTTGGAACGTATGTATGTCTCCTCGGTGTTGCTCTCTTCAGTCATCACCGGAAGTTCGTGAACTGAGGGTTCTGCACGAGTGGTTATCGACCGGAGAACATCTTCATTGAGGTCTCTTCGCCGTTCTCTCCGGCGGTATGCATCGTAGGCGACGAATAACGTGGAAGTGATCACGCAGGCCGACACCGCCGTGAGGAGGAGCTGAGTCCGGTGGGACTGAGAGGACAAGACATTCATGACTGACTGACGTGAGTGAGCGTGACAGTAATTTTGAAAGTTATGTTGTAAATTCATCACCAGTGCCATTTCGCTTGTGCATACTACAGTACATGTTGCAAGTCACTAGATCTAGCTAGGTAACGGAAGCCCAGCTCGCGATAATATATACCAATATAAGTAATGTCCGAATTCAAAGTACTGATACATCGTAGGGTATGTTCTTCTTTCCGTCTTACACTGCACTGAGTGCGTAAGTTAGACGTTCAGCCTTCGGGTCAAGGTTGCCGCTTAGGTGACGTAAATGAGGGTGCGTCGTTGGGAGTTGATGATGCAAAGAGTGATAAAGGCGCCGATGAGGACGCCAGTGATGATACATGAGGTCGTCTCAACGAGTGAGTGCGATCGAGCTTTCCGCGGCTTTGCAATGCCGTGCTCCGGCGACGGTGAATCAGGGTGCGTCTCCGCGGCTGAGCACTGTTCTTGCTGTTGCTGTTGATGTATGATGATGGTGGGAGAGAGGATAACCGTTGTCGGACGAGAATTGTCCGAACCTTCCACGGGTCGTACAACCGAAGCGGCATCCTGCGCCGCAGGTATTGGAACAGAAATGGCAGGAGTTGGATCGATGGGCACAGGGTAGAGGCATTCAGTGACGGAGGGTGGGGTAGACGGCGGAGGGGAGAGGGGTGGAGTGGGTAGTAGAACCACGTTTTCCTCTTTGAGGTCGTCGTTCTCCTTTGCAGGATCAACGCTGGAAATCACTTCAGCTTCCTCATAATCTTCCACAACGCGTTCGAGGTCTGTTACAACGTCCCGTAATCTGCGAACCTCCTCGTTCATCTCCCCTCTTTGCTTCTCCCGAACCTCCTCGGCGACTGCTTGAACGAGCGACCTGATGACTGTCCACATTTCTAGATGGTCCCGTGACCACCACTGGGCAGGCCACTGTGCGATCATAAAGGCAAGGGTACAAGCCTCGTCAGTCGCTCCCGAAAAGTCTTTGGCGACAACTCTGTGGAACCATGGTCTGAGGAAGGCCATCGCCAAGCGTACGGAGCCTCCGGTCGCATCACGCAGGCGATGCTCGGCGGAGAGCCGCAAAAACTGGTCAGACATGTCTTGGCAAAATCGTCGGAAACTCGGTTTCCGCTCCATGGTATCCCAAGACAGACAATCCAACGAGGGCGGTGATGACTTTGGATCGCGGTCTTGGCGCAGGAAGTAGGATGGAAGTTTATCGATCAAGGAAAGAAGGGGGACGGAGGCTAGAACGGCTGGAACAGGAATAGCCCCGTGCACCAGAACGTCCTGCGATTCCAGTGCGTATCTGTACCATTTCCAGTAATCGAGGTGTCTCCTAGGTAATTCAGTTGGTAAATTTGGATGGGATTGGAGTGGTAGGTGGACCTACTCTCTGGGGGTACCTTTCCGCAACAACTCCAATGCAGTGGCCGCTCGGCCGGCGAGCATCCTTGCATCGATGACAGCGATTTCGATATCATGTTTCAGACCGACCTTGTAGCGTCGGGTGGCCTCCCAGATTGCCCAGACGAAGCTGAAAGTAGTCGAGATAAATGGGGACATGTGTCTCTGGGTCCAGTCCATGTGCTGGGCGACGTCTCGATACGTGCAAGCGGAGGCGATTGACTCGCCAGGGGAAAGCGAAGAATCTTTCAGCTGTTCAGCTGCTCGCGTAAAATGCTCGTCAAACTTTTGCCCGACGAAGTAGGGTTCGGCCACATGGTCGAAAATGTGTGAGTGGGTCTTAGGAGTATAGACGCGGAAGAGGAATGGATTGTCTTGGACGAGAGAATCGAAAGAGAATTTAGAGCCGAAACCGTACTGAGGAAGAGGACTCCCAGAAATCGGGCTCTGCAGTGCTTGAGCTGGAAGCTCAGAAGCATGGGTAGGGATAGTCATCGTCGAGAGTCAGAAAGTCGGCCCAAGATTCCGGGAACGCAAGGGTTTTCTATCATCGTGAAAGTTCGCGCCTCGTGTTGGCCAGGCGTTATCACTACCTATCCAAGACATGGATCGAGCCTGGAGCGTGAGTGTTGGAGAACATGACTTACAACACGTGCAGTCCGTGCGGCAAAAGGCAGTTCACGAATTTGCACCGACTGCTAGCTGGACACCAATTGGCCGCATCTCAGCGACGCCGCCGTCCAAGCAGTGGTCGAAACATGATTTAATTGACGTCTTCACCGCCGAGCCCACGCGGCAGCGGAACGACTTGGAGTGGTCTGTGGCAAAATTCATTTCGACTCGCTCCACCCACGCGCCGCAGCAGCGAGTTGCACGGCATCCTCATGTGATGCCACAAGCTTCCGAAATACCGGATAATCCGGATTGCCAACATGCTTGTGCGTGCATTACAGTATACGCTTGGTACTAACTTTGTACGGACTAATCTTCAATCGTTGCTGTGTCCTCGGACTCTCGGCTTATTGCAGAATCATGAGCTTAGCGGCGTAGTTCATTCCGCAGCAGCCTCTCTTGTGATAGCAGATCTGCTGTCCTGATCACTTGGCGAGCCCTCGCAAAGGGAGGCAAATCGGGAAGCCCTTTGGCTTTTCCCGGGTAACACATCGCAAAGTCTAGACAAGCTGATCTTGGCCGCTTGGCGTCACCTTTTCTGACTGGACGCGTAACCGCGAGAATCCAGAGACGGACCTCGATACCGCGAGGTGAGTAGCCCTTCTTCTTCTTGTGGGTAGATCTTGGGTCTTGGCACCACCTCAAGCCCGACTCAACCGCTCGACCAAATTTCATGATGTGGACGGTCCTCATCCTGGAAGAGTTGATCAGCTTTGCCAGTTTTTTTTACTCAGGATAGCCGTTGGGCTGCCCATCGTTCTGCGGAGTTTATGCGGTCCATCTTCACCACTCCTACAGCTTTTTGCCACGTTCGTAGACAATTTGGACGGCCTATTCATTGGTTTTCCCCGCCCAGGAGCACCAATAATCCACACAGAAGTAGTCGAGCATGCGGTCGGTAAGTGTCAACATCACATCATACCACATCTTATTTCTCATGCACCGAATCATCCAAAGAGCGGAGCTACCAGGATTTACGCTTAATCTGATCTTGGTTTTCTTGGCGGAGTCGTCGCTTCGCCGTGTGACCAAACCAGATTAGTTGCATGGCAGATTCAGAACTCCCAATCAGTTTAAGGCCGTTCCATTACAGATGACCATGTCGGTCCAATTCGCCCAGGACATTACGATGAACTATGTCACCTCCGTGGGGCATGTGAATGCAGCCATATAAATTGTGAGCTGCTCCCAGCATGAATGAATACGGTCCGCGATGGCTTCATTGTACCGTCTAGCCACTGGTGCTCTCCTTGACGTCACTCCTCGTAGAGTCATCTCTGCTTCCTTCAGCCATTCGGCCGTCCTCTCTTCTGCAGCTCTTTCGACTGAACCGTTTGAGTCCCCCAACGTTCCAGAGATATCCGATATCTTTGACGCCCCTGTGAAGCTTCGAGGGAGGAACACCCCAGATGAACCGTTGAAACCACTCAACTCCCTTTCCATTGCGCGTGTAACATCTAGGGTCGGCCCTTTGCATTCAAATAGTATCTACAGCGACGTCTTAGGTTTGCCGTGGTCTCTTCCCCCGCCCGTCACTTTCGACGGCCCTGCCTGTCCTCCACATATGTCTCCATCGACCCTAAGAAGGCATCGTCAGCAACGCCAAAATTCAACCCAATTTCAGAGAGGAATTCATGGGTCTTTCACTGTATCGTGCCGTGCCTTTACGTCACGATCAGAACCCCTTTACCAGCTATTTGATGGGCCATCCCGTATTACATGTTACCAATATCCAACATTGCGGAATGAGGTGTGTAATAGTATGTCTCTCATTGTATCATCACTCTCTGATCGCCTTCATCCCCTAGCGATATTCCTTTACATATGTTTCCTTAGCCGTCTGCTTATCCGGCGCGTTCTGCTGGTTCGCTTTCAAGGACAACCTGGATCACCTTCAACGAAATAATGTCAGGTCATCATGATAGCGGTACCTGGTTCACCCATTCCTTTCTTTTTATCGCCAGAATCTGTTGCGACAAGGTAAGTATCCCATCGACTTATCTTTCCGCCAGGGTCTGGTTTCTGATAGTCGGTTAATAGATGTATTAGAATGTCTATCGACGTGCGGTGTTCTCTGAACCTCACGTTTGGCATACAACGGGCCACGATCCTCTATAGACTGTTTTTTCACTCAGCTTTGCACAACCCACTGTCCAGGTGACACGCGGAATGTTTATTTGTTATCTTTGTATGTGAGCTCTCGTATGTACATCGTAACGCCACTCCATATATCTCTGGCACTCACGATGTACGATATTAAACAAGCTCGTGTGTATGTATAGTTGACAACCATGTACTCCCACTCATCACTGTCCGAACCGCTAGATCTCATTGGAAAATATCTCGTTCCCCTTACAAGCGCCGGACGCCATGACGCTATTATCAGCTCGTTGTTTGGACTCTCAGCACATAAATGCAGAACATGGATTCGGTCGTGTGGGTGAATCTATGTACACGACGCGGCGATAAGTATCGGTGACAGGTGTAATTACGTTACACCATGATCAGCTGCTGAATTCTCGTAGATGGGAAGTCGTAATATGTGATCCCAAAGGTGTGACAACTCCCACTCCTTCGCTTCAGCCCTTGTCATATGTCCCCTAGCATGTGATCCGGTTTTCTTCCATGCTTACTGAGGGTGACGTACGTCGGGAGTGCCGGAACGGAAAAATACTTGCAAACCGTGAAGTTCGGGCAGTGGTAGGTGGTGCCTTTCGCTTCCTGGGAGGTGTGGTCATGCAGCTGTGTGTCCCAATTTCGCAGAAACAGGTCCGAAAGGGTATTGTGACTATCAGGGAAAGAGGTAAAAATGTAGATAAAAAGTGTGCTATGATCGTGATCCATATACACTGACGTCACCGAGGCCTGAACAAAGCCTCATAACCTTCCTGGATGATGTTTATGAATGCAATCGCGTCAGCGCTGGAAGTGTCATACCGTGAAGTTGAGGATGTTCGGGTGTTGACAGCTTTGTAAGAGAGCAAGGAAGGTGTCTGCAGGACCGCATTAACTTCGATCGGCTGGTAGTTCGTTCTACAAGGAGGTCGTATTGATCCCGAGCATGTTCAGGTTGAGCGGCGATGTCATGCACTAGAACCGCAGAGCCGAATTCCTGCCGGGAGAGTTCGATGAAGGTTTTAAACAACACAATATCGTCTAGTCGAAATGAAGGTAAGTAGATGGGGCACGAGCTCTGAGCTTGCTATGACGGGCTACACATTCTACTAACCGGATACGCTCAAATTTATGTAATTCCAGTGCTTCTCCCCTGTCGGGCTGTCAACGCATTGTCAACATCCTCGTGGCTGATCCGAGACTGGAGCAACCGCTTGATTACGCCGAAGAATTTGCCGTCATCCGTGATGCGCCCCACAGTGGGCTATGGGAGCCGACACGCCCGGATGCTTGGACCGCGGCCCAGGAAGCAGCAACTCATGCCGCCGAGGAAGCGGAACGGGAACGAAGGCATTTGGAGGAAGAGTAGCAAACGAGGAAGCAGAATGCGAGCGCCGGGAGGCCGAGAAACTCAAGATGAATGGATTCGACATCCGTCGCCAACATCCAAGTCCTAACCCTCCTAATATGCATTACAGAAGTCGAGTACTCACCGAGTTATGGTATGTATTTCTCACCCGAGCGCTGTCCCATAGGAACAGAACAACTGTCTTCTGATCTCGAAGTTTTAGGTTTGGTTTGGGGAGACTAGTAGCACTGTGCTGACGCAGTCCGCAACAATGATTCCGACGTGACCTCATCTGAGGCGCCGGGCTCATCGCCGTTACTCAAAGTATGGGTCACCTCCCTGGATAAGTTGAAAGTCGGATCGATAGTTCTCTGGTCTGCCTCCTCATAGTCAAGAAGTTGAGTAGATTTCGTTTCTTCGCGTCCAATCTTCCCCAGACATTCTGCCCAGCTCTCTTTCCCTGAGACAATGCAAGCATATGCATGTGGGGGGAGTGCGGCCTTGTCTTGAAACATTAATTATTAGTTCCATGCGTTACGGAGGCATCGTGAACGCTGAAACTCCGCTCTGCTCCATGCTATCAGCGACTTGGAGGTTAACTTGACGCTTCGTATGGTTGCTCATCCAGAATCTAGAAACCAGGATAACCTGAATCGAATCATGTTTGTTCGACCGTGTACTCCTCGCCAATGTCCGTATATCAACAACGAGCTTTTGTTCTCCTCGCGGGTTCATTCAACTAATTTTAGGGTGTACCCCCACAATTGCTATGGTCAGATTGTTGAGTGGTCCAAATACATTCATTATCGTCCTAGACTGCCATTGAAAGGGAAAGGATCTCCCGGGTACTACAAGGTAAGCCTCACTCAGACTCTAGTAACTGAAGTCCTCGTGGCTGGACTTCCCACCACCATCGTATAGATAAACTTGGCAATAATCACCACGTGGCTCTATGCAATTTCTCAGCGCTCAGCTCCCTCGGTCGTGCGACCTGGGCATAATGTAGCCTGGTCTCTTTTCATCCACTGTTTCCATCCTTGAACTCACTTGCACGAAGATTTTCCTCTTGCATTTACGTGACGATGTTATCTATCCGGATCACATTCCATTCATTTCCAGAGCGCACTTTCAAAATGTATTGAAAATTGCGGAGGCGTGTGTGTAATAGGCAACATCCTTGTTCGCTTCCCGTGCCAGTTATATATTAGAGTGTCCTCGAGGCTCCACCCCTCTTCCCTCTGCCCGACACGTTCCCATCATCCCTCCTCGTTTACCCCTCCTAGCGCGCAATGGCGGTTCTCGGTACCATCTCTAATGCTCTTTTCGATGCCAGTCTGATGACCTGGGATGTCCTTCTGGCGCTCGGCAATCTCGTGCGATTTAGCCGACCCGTTGGCAAAGTGACGCCCGAAGGTCACCCGGGTTATGGAGGGCATTGGCCAGAATACAGGCCACCCCGGGAAGGCGACAGTCGGTGTTCTTGCCCAGCGATCAACGCAATGGCCAACCATGGTACGTCTGGACCTTCTTCTTCTTCCACGACCATTGCACACCCCGATTCACTGAACCTGTGTTCGCATTCTCTTTCCCATCCCTTTTAGGCATCATTTCACGCAGCGGACGAGGGATCAAGTTCACCGACCTCACGCACCAGATCCGTACGACCTATAACTTTAGCGCTTCGTTTTGCTCCTTTGTGCCACATTTCTCGGCGCGCATGTTGAAGAAGAGTTACAGCGAGGATACGTTTGATTTGGAGGAGCTTGACTTGCACAACGGCATCGAACATGACGCTTCGCTCACCCGTACGTAAAACCTTTTGACGCGCTTCCGAGCGTGAACCGAATTGTTCACGCTGTGTGTAGGACTGGATACGGCACTGCAACCCAATCAATCCATAAAGCACCACGCGTTCATTGAGGAACTCCTCTCGTTTGCCACAGGCAAGGACGCCGACGGAAAGGCGCTTCTCGTTAAGAAAGACATGTCTCGCATCATGGGTAAACGTCGCGCAGAGGCAAAAGTGACCAACAAAGACTACACCTTGAGTCTCTTCCACAGGATGTTTGGCAGTGCCAAGTACGTCATTCGTTTCATGCATCCCATTCGGTTTAGGATTAACGTGTCTCTCTCTCACTCGTTTTGGTTAGCTCGTCGACGATGCTCGCCATCTTTGGTGGTCGGGTGGACGATCTCCGGACGGTTCTTTTCGAGGAACGTCTTCCGGAGGGTTGGGAATCACGCGTCCGCAAGCCGTATGGATTGACGTTCACCCACTTCAACTTTACTGTCCTTCCAGTGGAGTTTGGAATCCGAGAATCAGATTGGGCGGATGACGCGAAACAGCTTGCTGAAAGTAAAGCTGCGAGAGAAAGTGCGTAGAATAAATGACGACGACTAGGCTGACGAATGGTGATGTGGTTGGAGCATCCCGCCGCGATGATCATGGCAATGCTTCATTTGACGACGTATTTTTGTCCTGGGTTGTGATATCTCATTTGTACGACCTACACACGTTGATAGGTATCCCTTTAAACATCTCTTGATCATGTATCGTATACACATGATTTTCACTCTGCTCTTCCAATGTCACGAGTCATCTATGAGACTATTGCCTTGTGATAAGCTTTCCTTTCATGAGACGCTCTCGAATGGTTCTCGAGTCTAAATGTAGTGTTTCTATTATTTTGATGAACTTCTCGCACGTCGAATGGACGTCGATCAATGCACTCGGAAGGTCATTGCACCCTTGGCAACGTCCGAAAACGGATGCGTCCCAAAGCAAGGTACAGCAAGATTTCATGTGCAACTAGACGTATTATACACGGGTATTGTTACATGCTGGGTCAAGAACAAGACGACGTTTCAAGCATCTTCACCCTCAGAATCCACTGTAAACCTTGCCCCCGCTCGCACTGTCCGTCAGCCAGAACCAATGGTCGTTCCCCGTTTCTATTTGACCATACCCACCACCGTGCGTTCCAAAGCCAGGTGAGCCATGGGCATGACTGTTGCCTGAGCCAGGACCATAGCGGGCCCTAGAGAGCGTGAGGTCGATGGCGAGACAGTGCGGGAAAGGAACAGGCGACGATGGGATGGGCGTACGGGACTAAAAGCATCCATAGTCAGCGATCACAACAGAGAGACGAAACAAAAACGCACCTCCCATACACGACCCTCGCTGACGATTCGCCTCAGGCACGGGGACTCCCGCATGAGCATGCGGACGGCGAGAGGTGTGAGCAACGCGCCTCTGGATGGCGAGGTGTGCGATCCACCTGCTCTGCCATCTGTAGCGGCGCCGGTGGCGCGCCCAGAGATGTCTGTGCCGGTGGCGTCGATAATTAATTCTCGTAGTACTCTCGCGCGCGAGAGGATACCGGCGAGTACGCTGACCTCGGGTCTTATCCCCGATTTCGTGGCGTGTCCTTTCGTTCGATGTGCCGTTTTACTCGCTTTGACTGGAGCTGGGGACGCAAAGGAGTTGCCTACGACGATGCCCAAGACACGGATACCTTCGCAGCGTTCCACGATCTCTCTGAGAGCAGCGGGAGAAAGCTGGGGAAGATGAAGAACCGCAAGTGTGGAGGGCAATGAGGAGACAATGGAAGGTAGCCTGGGATCGAGGTTGAGATCAGGGTTGGGAGGATTTGCAGGACCTGCCCCAGGTAGGTCGTCGTCGTCATTGTTGTTATTGTTGAGGTTGCCAAAGGGAAAGGGAAAGGGAAAGCCCATAAAGTTGGGTGGGGGAGCAGGATTTCCTGGATTGGGTGGTGGATCGCCTGCGAATTGGGCTGGATGGGCGTTTCCGTGATGGTGAATTGCAGGGGCGAGGAGCGGTGGTTCGTCGGGTAGGTTGTCTCCAAATCCGTGTGCGTGACCATGACCGTGCATGGGGCCGTGTAAGTGTACGTGACCCTGCCAGATGTGGATATTTTGGCCCAGCGGACCACCTCCGCCTACAAGGGCTGGACCGGGACCGGCGCCGGCGGGATCGTTTCCACCGGCAGGATCCTGTGGTGGGTTGGCGAGCTCCTCAGAGCTTTGTATTTCGCCGATCCAACCGCCGCATATAGCGAGGGCCTCCCTCGGGGAAAGGCGAGAGATGATGCGGCCGATGAGTGATTTGAGGGCACGATGAGAGGCACGAATGTCGATGGACAGGTGTGTGAGGGGCGGGATAGAGAAATTGAGGGGAGGAAGCGCGTTTTCTTGAGATGGCTGCTGGAGGAGTGAGGGAATGTGAGCGCGACGGAGAAGCAGAGACGTACGAATATGGTAAAGGACAGCTCGCGGAGATCGGGGGTGTGGGAGAGGGCCTTGAGGACGGTGATGTGAGTTATCCTCGGGCAACCGATGAGGTGGAGACCACGGAGACGGGGCAGATGTGGCAGGGTGGCGTTGAGCACGGTCGCATCGGTGTCCTGTGACATCTGGGGAAGAATAAGGTTTGTGGCGCGTGGGACAAACGGGGGTACATACGAATAGGGTAAGATGGGCGAGTGTCTTTTGCATGGCAGCAGACCAGTTGGGCAATGCGCCGATGACGTTCCAGGAGGGAAAGTCGAGGGAGAGGCTCTGTAGACCAGTGCGGTCTTGGAGGACGGTCATTTGCCTGGTTCCTAGGTATGCGCATATCCTCAGATGGTGGAGGTAGTGCTTGTCGATGAGATGAGGGAGGAGTGGGGGGAGGATCTTGACTGTGCAAATGAAGCTGCGCAAGTTTGTGGCTGTTCGGAGTGCGTGTGTGAGATCGTCCAAGAAGACGGGGCAGACTTGATTTGAGGAGGCGTGAAAGAGGGGAGCGGCGTGGATAGCGATGCGCTTGACGTGTACGACGAGGTGGTCGTGGGCTGCGAGGGTGGTAAAGGGGGACAAGACATTCTGACCACGTTTTGCATGGTGGGTTGTGTATTCGATACGTGCATACAAAGATGGAATGGCACCGGCGAGAAATGCGCGACTGACGAGTGCAGAAGCGACGAGATCAGAGCCGTCGAGTTGCCCAAAGATGAGCTCGAGCACGTCCAAATTCACGTTCATCATTTATTTTTATTTATAAAATTAGTTAACCCCTGACATTTTTATCACTCAGGTCACGTGAAACTCACGCACGGTCCACCTTTCTTTTTTCCCGTTTTGGTTATTCCTCGATCACCTCGTCGTCGTCGTCGTCGCACGCGTTCTCGACCTCCGACGACGTTAATCGACCCTTTTACTCGTCGACCCACCGCGTAGACACATGTCCCACTCCGTATCTCCACTCGGCTCTCTCTCTTCCCCGTCACCCTCCCCCCCTCCAAACCCTATCGACGAGTCCGAGCTCTCGGAGCTCACAGACGACGACCACGACTCAAAGATCGTCAACGACAATAACCCATCCCTCACAGACGACGACGACGACGACCAACGCCCACCTCCCCGCTCCCGCAAGACCGCTTCCACACCCTCCACCAACCCAAGGCAGAGACAGCGCCCAGCTCTCGCAAGGAAATCACTCCTCGCTACCACCTACTCCTCCAGGACAGCCAGCGCACCCTCGTCGAGCAAGCGCAAGAAACGCGGCGGTCTCGTCCCCGCCCCCATGTGGGACTGGGCTTACAAGAACGGCGCGAACGGCTCTCCCACCTCCACGCCCACTCCAGGCCACTGTCTCTCCTCTACTAGCAACACAACTTCCTCAGCTGGCCCAAGTCGTCCCCTCGACGCCGATTCCGACCTCGGTCCTCTCCTTCCCGCCAAACTCAAATCGGTCAGTCCCTCCCCGGATGCCGAGGAGGAAGAGGAGGAAGAACTCCCTACCCCTCCTCGCGCCATGGAGGAGGAAGAGGGCGAAGAGGCTGATCCACGCAAGGATCGCTCCGTCGATCTAAAACACTCCCAACGCAGAATCCTCCCTCGCAAGTCCCGCAAAAAAATCATTGTCCCCATGCCCTTTGATCGTACAAAAGTACCTCGATCTAAGCGTGGTGTCGAGGTCATGCCAAGGAGAAATCTCTACAAGAATGACATGATGCTCAAGCGTCTATGGGAAGAAGGTTACAAGCTCTATGACCCAAATGCACCCACCTCCGACGAAGAAGACGACGATCAGAATGACAACAATGTCGAGAACGACGACGACGACGACAACAGTTCTTCTAATTCAGAAGAGAATGAAATGGACGTCGACGAGGATGACGACGCCGAAGACCAAGACCCTACCTCCCCTCGGCAATCTCCCACCCGTCTCACTCTCAACACCAATTTAAACACCCCTCCCTCCACTTCCGCCATAGACCCTCGTGCTGACAACCCATCCGTCCCACCCTCGATTCGTGCCTCGGTAGACCCAACCACATCCCCGCCAGATGAGGACCCCCGGCCCAGTGCGTTACTGGACGAAGACGTCGACCAGGATCATGATCCAGACGCTCTTGATGACGACGATCACCATCCCGCCCCAGATGGCGACGTAGAAGCAGACGGAGATGAAGACGAAGATGCACAACCGGAGGAGCCCTCGCAGCCCCCTTCTCCAACCCCACTCGCCGAACCCGAACCCGAGCCGGAGCCGGAGGACGAGGATCCTGACCTCCAACCTGCCCACAGAGCAGAGGCGCTCGACGTCCTGGCAATGATCGAACTCAAGTTTGCGCTGTTGAGAGAGAGGGTATATGTGGAAAAAATGGAGGGTTTGGCATGGGAGGAAGCTTTGGTCTGGGATGGTCAGCACCCATTGCTCTCGTGCTACTCTGAGCTTATTCCGTATCAGGTACCCATCCGGAGCTCCACCACCTGCAAAGCGAACTCACGAAACGACGCGACAAACGATTGATGCTTGCCTCAAAGAAGAGGACATACGAAATCGAGGCAGTCACGAGGAAGAGGCGCGAAGAGGAGACATGGTGTTGGGAAGGCTGGGATGTGAGTATAGATAGAGCAAGACACGTGAATCTTTGACGTGACTCTCATTGTCCTTCGTTTTTGCACGCATATATGCACCTTGCTCATCCCCTTCTTACCATTCACAGGTTGCTCGCAACGAACTTCAGACTGAGATGATCGCCGAGACAAATAGAAAGAGGCGCAAGCTTGAGAGGGAGAGGAGGACAGTAGAACGACCCGCGGCGGGTACGTATACGTGAACTCTTGCCCCTGTTCGCAAACTGACTTGTCTTTAGCCCGCCGTATTCCCAATGCGATACTCAACCCTCCACCCGCACCTACCCTCCGGCAAATTGCTAATACATTCCCTCTCCCATCCCACCTCTCGCATCTTGCGGCAAACAAGAAGTTATCCTGTGCAAAGGGTCTCAGCGTTTACCCGGGGCTTGATGGATTGAGTATGCCAACCACTTGTGAGCTGTGAATCAGTACAATTGACTCGATTTGTGACCGCGTAGGTGGAACAACGGCCTACCCCGACCTTCCAACACTCCCTCCCCATGATATAGCAGCCGATCTTGAATTTCTCTTTCAGCACCGGAGGATGGGATATGGGTTTGGGATGGGATTTGGTCCTCCAATGGGCGTTCCGATGGGCGTCGGTGTTGGCTATAACGGCACCACGCCCGGGTTTGGTCCTGCAGCCGTGGGCTTCGGAGGTCCTACGCCTAACCCAGGATTCGGGGTGAATGGATTGGGCATCGGGGGTCCTGCAGAGACCTACCCACCGAATTCAGGTCCCGGCATCGCTCCCGGCAATAACACTACTCAAATCGGAGGACCGCCACTCGCACTTGGTGGTTCTGGAGCCGGACTTGGTCCACTTGTACCGCCTCCACCGTCCTCTACACCGTCACAAAATACGTCGAACACCATTGCCGGAGCTGGGAGTATTCCAGGGCCAGGCATCGCGAATGCTGAAGGGCCATCGTTCTCGCAGCCGGCAATGGGCGTATTTCAAGGACCTCCCTCTATTGGAACAGGTCCGACAGGATATCCCCTTGGTCCAGGCGTAGGTGGAACGAGCATCGTCATCGGCCCCGGAGGCACGACGAGTACCCCAGTCATCGGGCCTGGAGGTGCGCGAATCCAGCGTCCCTCTGGTTTCGTGGAGCGAGAGCGAGAGCTCCAGAGGGAGAGAGAACGTGAAATGATCCAGCGGGATCGCGAAATACGGGAGCGAGAGCTCACCCCACGTGATCGGGAACTGGCCGCCCAACGTGAGAGAGAGCTGCGAGAGCGAGAACGAGAAAGGGAGTTTGGCCCCAACATGGGACCAGGATATCCTGCTTGGGGTTCCAAGCCTGCCGGAGGCGCGGATTGGGGTGTAGGGGACGCGCGGCGCAGAGAAGAGAAGGAACGAGTTGAGAGGAATGAACGCGACAGGGAGAGAGAGAGGTCCCAAGTCCAACCGATTGTCCCGACACCCACCCACCGTCATTTGCACCAACATCTCCATCCGCACTCGCATAACCACCCGCTGCAGCAACACCCTGTCCAGCCTCATCAACCACACCCAGTGCACGCAAACCAGTCCCATTCTCACCAACATTCCCAACACACTCAACACCACCATCCTCATGGACAACATCCGCACCAGCATACCCAACACCAACATGGAACACCGCACGCACCACCGCACCATCATGTAGGGCAGCATCACCACCACAGGCACCACCATCACGTTGTACACCACCACCATTCTGGTGCAAGTTCATCCGGCCCTGACGGAGCTTCTCCACTTCCCCAAGGCTCTGGCCCTGCACCAGGAGTACAAACGATGGAGATCATTAATCTCTCTGCGAACCCTTCCTCTAAGTCGCATTGGAAGAGGGACGAAGCAAAGCTCGGTGGGAATAGCATGCCTGGAAGTCGACCTCCCTCTACCCACCCACTTCCACCCTCGCACAGTTACGATGAGCGGGAAAGGGAAAGAGAACGCGAGAGGGAGAGAGAAAGGGAACGAGAGAGGGACAGGGAACGCGACCGACCAATTGCAACACCCTTTGTCCTTGCACCATCACATCACTCCATCTCCTCCGCAGCTTCTTCCCCCCGACACGGCTGGACCCCCGGTTCAGGCGAGTCAGGCCCCGCAAACTCAATTGTTCCGTCAGCTCCATTTCCACTCCTTCCCGAGCGCTTCCACACTCCTGTGCCACACCGTTTTTCAAACCCCACTCCAAATGGATTGTCGCAGTTACCCCGGCCGCTGACAACATCACCTCCCCGTGCGCCACCCGCATCCGTCTCGACGGGCTCGCCTACAATCTCTGCGATGAACCTACCTCTTCCATCTTCCACGTCATCCACTGGACCCTTTCCACTCCCCCGCAAGCCTTCACCAGCGCTGCCCAAGTTGGGTATGCCCCCACTAGGATACTCGCCTCGCCTCGCAGGTCCTGGCGTCGTCCCACCCACAGGTCCTGGCGTCCCTGGTGTCCTGTCTACCGCGAGTGGTGGGCCTGGCATGACACCCTCCGGGATACTCACGAGCGGACCTGGCGTTCCCCCAGGTCCAGGCATAGCCCCTGCCCCCGTCGTCGGTGGTCCGCCCGGAGAGAACAGTGCACCGTCCCTCTTCACGGGAAGCCGGACGACGTCACCGTTGATACCGTACACGGGCGTACCCCCCGTCGTCACGGTGTCCGCACAAAAAGTGAGCGTTGACGGACCATGATGTCCATTGCATGGATACTATATGGCATGGGAATGTGTGCGTGACGGTCTTGTATATATTTTTGATTTTTCTTCTTTCCTTGTGGGCGTTATTCGTATTCGAATATTACTTATTGCGCTGCAAGAACAGCTTTTATGCTTCTTTTTCTTTTCTCTATTTTTTAATAGATTGTCGGGGGGGTTATTGCATTTACACGGTACTCGTAATCAGCTTTGGGCGATACGTTGGATGAGTAATGAAATGGCGTACGTCAATGACAACCGTGAACATCTGAGATAGGTTTGATTGTGGACTCGGGATGGGCTCGGGATCGCTCACATTTTGTATTCCTCTCAGACTGGGTAATGTCCTGGCGATGAGTTCTGGGCTCTGAATCCGAGTCGGATGACGGACCACTTTTGAGCCCCACCCAATGGTGTGGGGTAAGACGCCTGAAAATGTAGACAACGAATGTCGTGCTGCTTGTTTTTTTTTTTGCTTCGTGAAGAAACACGATCTGGTTCTCCCCACTCACAGCAACAGAAAAAAACATAGATATATTCCGCCGGGAGAAAGTAGACTGACGCTGATCAGCCACAACAATCTTCCCGCCTCGTTAAACTACTACACAGGGGGAGGACATGGTCAGGGATTACAAACGTTGGCAGCGCGGTTGAAAAAACCAGAGGGTGAGTAGGGTTAAAAAGTACGAGAGAGAAAAAAGCCCGTTTCCCAACCAGCGAGTCAGAAAAAACGTGATCGTACATGACTGATACAAGGTCCCCGAATCAGAAATCCCCGAGGTCGACTTCTATGCTTTCTATCACGGAGGCTTCTAAAGACTTGTCTTTCCGTGGCGTGAGTTGCGAGCTCGCAAGGGCCGATAATGGTAATGGGGATATAGGTCGCGGACTTGCTGTCGGCTGCGGTGCGAGGACGGGCGTTCCAATCACATTCGGCGTCGCTGATCTGTTCCGCACAAGGTGAATGAACGCGGCAGGGTGACAAAGGATCACAAAACTCAAATCACACAGAATAGGATAAAGTACAAACCTGGATGCGTCATTAAACATCCTCGGTCTGGTCTTCAACCTTGCGCTTGGGTCGGACGGCGTGGCAATGCCCGAGCCTCCTGCATTTGCAAGCTTCCGTTCTCTTCGTTTCCGTTCAGCCTCGAGTAACTCAGCTTTTCGCACGCCTTCCAGGTTTGCTTTACGATTTCGCTCGTTGACTTTGGCGAGTTTGTCGGCAAGTGATTCTTCCTCCTCTCGAGTAGTTTGGACAACGGGTAGTTCCTTTAGCTTCACCTCGATGTCGGCCACCTCGGTGTAATCCTGACGTCGTATAGCCAGCGTCTTTGCTTGCATAAGGCGGGACCGTTCCATCGTAATAGCCGCTGCGCTCTGCTGTTGGCTAAACTGGTTCTTGCGTGCGACCATCGCTGTGATGTCACTCTAAATGATACCTCAGCACCATGCTTGGGTGTCGCAGAAGACGCCCAAACCTCTGTCATGAGTTGCGTGGCTAATTTGTGAAGCTGTGCAGCCTTTTTTTCTAGCTGTCGTTTGGAAGGCAGTCGCACTTCGTCCACAGCGAAGGTTTTGCTAAGTCGATCAAACTCCTTCTACACTCTGCCGCATCAGAACCAATGGTGGAGAAAAATAAAGTACGCACCGCATCAAAAGCTGCGTTGGAGACTTTGTCCATGTGAAACCCCGTCTTGACTGACTTGCCATGCTTAAGCTCGAGTGTCTGGTTGACAGTTCTCTCGTTGATTTTATACGGTCGTACGAGATTGGCACCGAGATCTTGCAGCCTATTAACGCAGCAGTAGCAAGAACTCCAAGTTCGACTCACTCGTCACCTCACACAACCGATACACCGGTTCGTTGTTCTCGTTACCAATCAGATAACGTACCCAACCACCTTGCAGGGAGAGCTTTCAGCTGGCTATGAATAGGCGCTGAATCGGACTTGCCTTTGACATAGTCTTCAAACCAAGGTGCCATACAATACCTGGCAAGCATGTCTCGAGTAAGTCTGCAAGACGACAGATCTTCAAGAGTAATTGGTTCATCGTCAGGGTTAGGCTGTTTAGAGAACAATTTGCGATCCTTTTCTTCCTCCTCTTCATATTTGGTGATTTGGCCATCCTCTTCCTCACCAGACGAGGTGTCCATGTCCATAGGTGATGATGAACGGTCCCGTTTGGGAGAGTCCGTACGATTCTAGGAGCCATGAGAGACGAAGTTGGCTTTGCATTGTCCGTACTTACGCGCTTCTTCTCATCCTTTGCTTTGCGCCGGGCTTTAAGCTCATCAAGTTTCTTTGACTTCTCCTTCGTAGCTCCTCTGACAGCATGTTGACCTGCGAATTGATCGTTAGACACTGCCTAGTAAAAGAGGGGGCATTGTCAGCACGTTTCGCGGCTTTAGCGACACCATCTGCATCGCCTGAGCCATTCTTTTGCTGCTTGATCATCTCCTGTAGTTTCCGTCTGTCTTGTATCTTTTGCATTTGTTCCAGTCGTTCGGCGAGAATATTCTCTCGGTCAATCTCAGACATTGCAAGTAGTCTATTCGGTGCAACGTCGGTAACATGGGAAATGCAGTGTCAAAACTACGTTGCTGTACCTAGAGTAGAACTCACCGTTCCCTATCTGCATCGTCCTCATACTTGCCTTCCAGGGGAAATGGATTGGGGTCCTCCTCCTCTTCACTTTCTGGAAGATTTCCCGAGTCGCTGTCGGAAGCGCTAGGAGAGTGATGTATAGAAGACGGTACAAACTAAATTAGTGCAAGTGCATACCTTGATTTGCGCTTCTTGTTTCCAGACTGTTTCGAGCTGCTAGCCTGGCGCTTTCGTTTCTTCTCGGTAGCTCCGGCAAGTTCGAGGAGTTCATCATCAATGTCACCGTCAGAGTCAGACATGGTTAACTAAGAGAGTCGAGAACGACGAGGAGGTAAGTGGAAGAGGACGAGTTTGCTGAGAGTAGTGCTATTGCTGTACCTCCTCCGTTCTGATGTTTGGTCCTGTTTGTATCCTGTGGTATCACGTGATGAGATGGTCCAAATAGGGGAGCCAGATTCGCCATAGGCTCATAGCAGAAACTCGACCCACAGATGGGGTTGGCTCGCCGCAGCATGTATGACGAATCTGCTGGGTAACCGGCGGTAAAGTTAAATATGTTGAATTTGTCACTCGTCATGCAAGGATCTGACCCTGACATTAGCTTCCCTGACCTCTACGAGGCCACGATCAGCGAGATCCAAGATGGCCTAGAGAGTGGCAGGTTCAAATCTACCCACCTCGTAAAGGTACGGTGGGCGTTTTTCATGTGTGTCTTACAATGTCACCATCGTAGGCATACCTGGCGAGAATTGAGGAAGTAAACTTGAAAGGTGCAGCCCTATGTGCAGTCTCAGAGATCAACGCTACTGCTTTGCGTCGGGCCGAAGACCTGGATGCTGAGAGATCTGATCACGGGAGTCGTGGACCACTCCATGGGATACCCATCTTGATCAAAGACAATATCGCAACAGTTCATGAACTGGGGTACGTTACCCAAAGTTTGATAGCCTATAAAATGACTTTCAGCTCCCCCGATAGCATGAATACTACTTCTGGTGAGCACATCTTGCCTTATGGATCATTAGTTCTGATCCGCGATGCAAAGGCTCCTATGCGCTTGAGGGATCTGTCGTCCCTCGTGACGCGTTTGTGATATCAAAACTCCATGAAGCAGGTGCCATATTGCTGGGCAAAGCAACCCTGTCCGAATGGGCATGCTTCCGTGGCGAAAGGGTGCCTAACGGCTTCTCTGCTCGCGGCGGACAGACCACCGCCCCATACTATCCAAACCTCGACCCAAGTGCTTCCAGCTCCGGCAGTGCCGTTGCCACGGCAATAGGTCTCGCAGCAGCAGCCCTTGGCTCAGAGACAACAGGCTCCATTGTTCTCCCTGCTAGTCGGAACAATATTGTAGGAATCAAGCCTACCGTTGGCCTTGTTTCGCGCTCTGGAGGTAGGTGGTGACCCATGTATGGGATCGATCCTGTTGAGTATGCTCGCCATCAGTCATCCCTATCTCTCCTCATCAAGATACGGTTGGCGCCTTGGCTCGCTGTGTCGCCGACGCGGCACTCCTTCTTTCCGTCATCGCTGGGAGTGACCCGGCTGATAACTGTGACATCGGTTTACCTCCACCCCAGGAATGGCCTGACTATACCAGGGCATTGAATGCCAGCGCCTTACACGGAAAACGGCTCGGGGTCCCCCGCGCCCTCTTCCAAGACAATCCCGTCATCAACGACACATTCCAAAAATCACTTGGCATTTTCCGTGACCTGGGTGCACACGTCATTGACCCAGTGGACTTTCCAAGCGCTCACGAGCTGGAACAATCAGAGGCAGAGAACATAGTCTTGACAGTCGACTTTAAACTGGCTCTAAACAAGTACTTGGCAGAGTTGGTGGAAGTTCCTACCGGGGTAAGGAGTCTGGCAGATGTTATCAAATTCAACCTCGCGCATGCAGACGTCGAATTACCACCACCTTACTATACGGATCAATCCCAGTTTGTCACGTTGTATGCATTTCGTCAGTGGTGTTGAGACCCCTTTTCAAGGTTACTTGCGTCTGAGGCGAGCCAGATTGACGAGAAATACTATACCGCATTGGCAGAGAATTGGGAACTGGGACGTACTCGAGGGATTGACGCAGCCCTCCAAGCTCATCAGCTAGACGCCTTGATTTTGCCAACTGACAGTACGTGAATATTCGAATGCTTCTATAGTTTTGTTCACTCATTGATTCTGTCAGGCTATGCAACGAAGCCCACCGGGGTCTCTGGTTACCCAATCATCTCTGGTGAGTGTAGTAACAATAGGCTGAAGGTCTTGCCCACCAAGAAATACCGCACAGTTCCCCTCGGTCATTATCCACAGGATGCACAGCTGGTGCCTTCAAACCCTGTACCGCTATACAGGTGTACCCCAAACATGCCGTTCGGCGTTGCATTCATTGGAACATCGTATAGCGAGTACAAACTCATTGGTCTCGCATACGCTTTCGAACAGGCCACAAAGGCACGCTTACAGACAAGGGCATACCCATCGGCGATCCCAGTCACTCAGCTGAAGGATGTTATTTCGCAGTGAAATTTATCATCTGTCGTTCTGTGAAACCTACCTTATCATGCGAGTTGCTTCGATGCGTGTATACTAGTTCGTTTGGCATGTTCGTAAAGGTTTGGCTTCTGTCGAAATTGCCTGACCTGGCACCGCCAAACAAACAAAGCAAAATTGCTAGGTATGTTCTGCGAGAACAACTTTCTTTCTCTCCGCCTTAGGTTTGCTCTCTCCAGTGCGAGTGTGCTTCCGCCGGCGTTCTTCCTTGACACGCTGAGCGTCGAGCATCGTCCGCTTGAGTTTTGACGCCTGATACACAGGCTTAGGTAGGTGCCGCGTCCTAGATTGTCTCAGATGACAAAGTCGGAGCGAACATCTCACAACTTACCGCGATACCCTGCCAACTTCCTGGTCGTGTTTCCACCGATCCTTGAGACTCTCACGATACTCGATTGCGGCACGCTCTCGTGCTGTAACGATGCCGAGTTTTTCGGAAGCCTTGGCTTTCCATATCCTGACGTTACCGTCATCCGATCCTGAAATGACGAATCGCGCGTCCGCACTGAATATGGATGATGATACCCTACGAAGTGCGTGAGGAAATGATTTTGCGAAGAGGGGGAACGAACTCACCTCTGCATTCGCTTCGTGTGATACACCTCTGGTTGTGTACCCCGCCCTTCCTTCCATACGCGTAGGGTTCGATCCCATCCACCACTCACAAACTCTAGACCTGTGGGGCTCCAATCACAGCTCATGACAGCCGCGACATGTGCCTTGTAGATGTGTGTTGGAGTCGATAGGTTGCGGACGTCGAATGTATATAGGTTGTGATCTTCGGATGCCAGTAGTACTGATGTAGGGAAAGTCGGCGACCACGACAGAGCGTTGCTTTGCATCTGCATGATGACTCTCCGCTCCGCTTTACCGGTGCGGATATCATAGAGCGTGAAACTGCGATCGGAACCTATGCTTCCGAGAACAGACGCTTCGGCGAGGTTGAAACGCACCGAGGTGACCGTCTCAGTGGCTGTTGGAAAAGTGAGGTTGGAGATGGCGGCGCTCCTGGAGGAAAATGATCAACAGCGGGTAGATACGACACGGCAAAGGATATTGACTTGTTCTCATCCCATATTTGGACTGTATTCGATGCGGTGGCAAACAGAGGATCTGCTCTGTGGTGATCTATGGAACTATGGAATCACGTGAGTGGGACAGCCCGTTGATCGACAAAAGGTCGTACTTGAGAGGTGATTTTCCGACGAACACGTTGAGCGGTTTTTGTTGCTAGATTGACTGTCAGTCAGGGAAAAGGGTGAACGGCGCAAGAATGCTGACAGATGTTTGTTCCTGTGGTGAAGCATCCCAGAGCTTGATATTACAATCTACACCACAGCTAAGTAGCCTGTCGCGGTCTGCGAAGCAGAGTCCAGACACTTTCCCCTTGTGTGCACCTTGTATCTGATGCGATGGTTTTTGCTCGGCGATATTGTGCACGATGACGCCTGTGACCGATTAGTTTACAATTGATGGGTTGCGTGAAAGACTCACCGCCGTCCCAGCTACCGCTGGCGACGATGTTGACTGTCCCCGGTTTCCTACAGAGTACCTCGACGGCATCGATGTGACCTTCCAAACTTGCGATAAAAGGTTTCGCAAACATCCTGTCCATTTTGGCGGCATTTAAAGCACGCATTCGCTCGCGAGCACGCGCAAAGGGATGAAGCAAGGGATCGAGGTTGCGCGAGGTCGGGGTTGGGTCTCCAGGCCTCGCTGGCAGATGCGCAGATGGCGCATGCTGCAGAACGGAAATTTTCTGAACTGGGTGTGATTATGGACGCGACTGGGGAGGTCGAGGAGATACATACCATCGGGTGCGGCACAAAACGACTGGTGGGAATTTCAAGATGTGACTACATACTCGTTCGCGTTATATCCGATCATGTTTCAGCCTCAAGTTTCTCATCCCGCATAGTAAGCGACAGATTCAAGTGCATATGACCATCCCTCTCAGAACAAGAAACTGTCCGATTTCATGCACGAAAACGACCTAGGGGATGCAGCGATGCAATCAAGACTTGTTCATCAACTTTTGTGAGTGACTGTTGCGTTCATTGTTCTGCACTTGCCGTGTTACTAGGATAGTTACAGCCGCCATCGGAGCTGTAGCAACGTGTCCGTGCACGGACGCGACATGCCTATTCTTTCGTTGTTCCTTCCCATCATCGTGTTCCTGCATTTCACGCCTCAATTCGGGAGCCTCCCCCACCAGCGGCTAGTCTGCCCTCGTCCCTCCTTTGAGGCCAGCGTGATATGCTCCTTTCCCCTGTCTTTCTTTCATCCCTATGAGCCAACTTAGCCTCGTCTGTCTGTCTCTCACCCCAAACCTTCGCTGTGTCGGCTTTACGACTGGGCAATTTGAAGCCCTCATTATACCCTCCGCTATTGAAGTCATGATATCGTTATTTTTCATTTACTTATACCGCGGTCCCGGCAGGCAAGTATTCGAAATATCCTGGAGAGCCGAATCGTTTCATCTAGTATGACAGGCGGGCACAAATCCTCCTTGTGGCGGACACCATTCTGTATTTCATATGGGCACTGCTGGACATGTTGTCGCACGTGGTTCCCGCAGCGCGGACTTCATTGTCTGTTTTTAAAGCACTCGATTTTTTCGTTGGTACGTCTATTTGAGCCTCCTTGATCATCTGATGACTAGAAATTGTAATCAGGTGCTGTATCGTTCACCCCCATCCTTGCCTACTCGATCTATCTCTATCGACTGAGTTTCCATGCTTTCATCCCCACCCTTCCTCGCAAGCTCCAGTGGTCTCTCGAAATTTCGTTGCCCATCCTATTGGTAATAGCTGTAGCAATCAACGAGGTGTCATCGTTTGTTGGAACACACCTAGGTATATCCTATTTTTATGTTTCCGGGTGAGACGCGCTTATCAACATAACCAGGGACGTCTTCCAATCAACACCCAGTTATAGAGTTTTCCCATAACAGCGAGTCGCTGTGGCTTTCCCTGAGCCGGTCCTCTCTCACGATATATGCGATCGCCCAGTTCCTCTTTTTCCTCCTCGCCTTCTCTCGCCTCTCCAAGGCAATCATAGACCAAAGGAGGATAGAACTCACACACTCTGATGAACATCACTACTTCCGTGGGATCGCCTGGATAACTGCCGGCATTATCATCGGCGTCATCGAAACTATCGCCGGATTCGCCCAAGTCAGTTTCGGCGTAGCGTTGGCTCGCAGAATACTCCGTTTGAGCGCGCGGGTCATTCTCATGTATGGCTTACTCAAAGGGTGCGCTGTACTCGCTACGTGTCTCGCTGTTACTGGCCTAACCTTCCTTTCAAACAGCCTCGACTTTGCAGAAAACTTTGAAACCCTCACAGATGAGCTACGCGGTGTGTCTCACATCAGCCAACACATCTCTCACATGCTCGGCGTCAGTCCTCGACGGATGAATATTTTCCGTCGCATCCCCTTATCATACCCCGAGCAAGCGGAAGCGGACAAACGCTCACTAGCTGAGAAGCAACCTAGAGACCAGCGCGTCACTGTTCACTGCGAGAAAGGACAGGCGCCTTTCTTGCAAATTCGTTTTTCCACACTCGACTTTCCCGCACAGGCTATACTTCCAGACGCGGCACAGCAGAGACGGAGGTCGTTATCTGGACTGATCCCAGGGCGTGCAGGTACTGGCAGTCGCGCGCAACAGCATGGAGAGAACGTCTCGGATGAGATGACCGCCGCGCGGAACGCGATGCTCCAAACACCGAGGGCGAAATCGGAGATGGTGGCCACTGGTAGTAGTCACTATGTACCCCCCGACTGGATTCGGCCGCCTCAAAGGAGCCACACAAGGCAGGGAAGCGGGGGAACCGTCTCGGACAACATGAGCATCGTTCGAGATCTCGAACGCAGGTTCCCAAACCTTCCTCCACGCGTGACAGGCAAATACCGCGGTTCCATCCTCGGTCAAAATTACGAAGAAGATCCATTCCCAGTCGTCGGTGTCTCCCGCCAGTCTAGCTTACGCCAAGACGGGGGTGCAAACAATCCAAGCGAAGAGGGCGGTGCCTCTGTCGCACTTAGTTTGAGCGGTTCGATCAAGCGGAAACCGGCGCCGCCCCTCCTTGACAACATCACGTATATCTCAGACCGGCACAGGCGCCCAGTATCCACATGGGGAGGGTTGACCCAGAACACAGGCAACCACCCCATGAACTCTCCCGTGGTCCCCTATAGCCCCTCGGAAACCACCACTGTCTGCAGCCCAGACTCTCCGCTAACTGGAGAACCCAGCACTCCCAGATCACGAAAGACGACCGCTCGTGACATGGTTAGAAGAGCTAGTAGAGCCATGAGCGACGCGAGCATCCGCTCCGCAGAGTGGCTTGCTTCGGCAAGCGCTTCCCGGTCGGCCCGAACACCCCTCACCGCAGTGGACATCGAGATGTACCGCAGAGGCAACATGGGTCCCGGGTCAGCTCATCCTAGGTCCGGTGTGGGTGAAGCCTTGTTGCCGGATGTGAATCTTCCTCCGAAAGCGAGGAGATCCACAGACGACGCTAAGGCACATTCTAAACCGAGTCGGTCCCACACCGTCACCCGCATCAGTGTTGGAGAAATACCTGTGCAAACAACACCTACACCTACGCCTGCTGAGCTTGAATCAGGACGCGAGCCATGTGTCGTCGTCTCATAGGTCAGTGAATCTAGACGAGGTTCAGTCGGGACAACAGGCGACCGTGATTCCAGGGCAACGGAGGAGTGGACCAGACAAGTCTCTTTCCGAGTGATCGATGCTTTCAACCTGCGAACATTCTAACGTGTAGTGTTAGTGTCAATCTTTCATAAACAAATATTTTCACGTGTCTAAGTTGCATCATGTCTTACTCTCTTTTTCTTGCCGTAATACACGCCTTTGTTGAAGATTCAAACCAGCGTGGTGGGAAGCCATCGTGGCAAAAGTGGTAAACAAACAAGCATACGGTCTGATAGCTTAACGATAGCCTAGTTCTGATGAATGATTTCAGTGGTGGGTGGGGATAGATTGGTAGGAACAGCTTACCTCCGGTATTCTAAATATCGTGATCTCCTGCAGTGCAACCCGCATTTTTAGGTACAGCCTGTATTAAAAAAAGATTACTGACCTGTTGCTTAAAGTATCGCCGATTTTCTTCGTCAATAAGTACCAGGTTGAGGTAATACCGTATACTGAATTTCTTGTTGACCTCACGGAATGTGGGCGTGAGGTCGAAACCTCCAAGGAATAATCGAATAGGTATGGTTTCGCCTGCACAACAAACTCCTTGAAACACTGCATTTCCCAGCCGAGAGGGGACTACTTACCTCGAACCGGCGCTCCATCCATGATTTCAAACTTTGTGATGGTCTCGCTCTCGTTATACTGATTCGGCGGAGAACCTGTCGTCTCGCGCCTTATAATCGATAGTTCCATATGTTTGATCTTGATCCGAACAAGCAAGAAGTAAATCTTGCCAACAATGACGTCTTTCAGATGGTACCTGATAGTCCTCAGTCATAGGCTGAGTCAAGCGAGAAGGGAAGGAGACTTACTTCGACTTGTTGTACTCAAATTCGATGTGCAGACAGTCTTCGATACCCACTTCCATCCTGATCGCGTTATTGCTGTCAGGCGGCATACGGTAAGAGTGGACCCAGAGGTCTTTCTCTTTCGTCACATCCGCTATCCGTCGTGAGACCGTCACTCGTATAAGGTATCTTGTCAAATTTCAGAAGACGTGCGACAGCCAGCCGAGAACACTTCAAACTGACCGTAGTTTCACGTTGATGCCCTGATAGCTCTCGAATTGTTTCTCCACGTTCTTGAAGAGAAACTCAAACGTCTGAGCCTGTCGTAGTTCTCCTGGAGATGCCAGTTCTTGAGAAAGCGACAGGAATTCGTGGTGATTCCCCCGGTCATAAAAGAGTTCTACACCGAATGGATGAAGGAAGCTGGGAGCACGAGAAGCGATGGGGACATGCCTATGGTGCCCACGAACTCAACTTTGATACCCTCGTGCGTCATCTTCTTCCCATCGCGTACACGTATCGTCACCTGTATATGTATCGAACACGCTATTTTTCGGACCGAAACAAGACCAGAGACAAACCTGTCCGCTGACCGAGTCACCATCGTAATAAACAGGACACTGGGTAACCTTGTCTTTGTCCCCCTTCGTATCCACCTGTTTCCGCAGTTCCTCTCCATCGAGTTGAATGTTTACGTCGACCGGAGACGCGAAGAAATAGGCCATGCTGGACGCTGAGTCGTGTGGTATTGGTGGAGGGCGTCACCGGGCCGAGTAAGATCCTGAGTAAGGTCCTAAGATGTATGTTACTTTGGTGAGGCTAACAGTAACATTGTCGTGCTATTGCTCCTAGATCACGTGTCAATACCGTGACCAAACCGTCGATCTATCCCGAGTTACTATCAAGCTTTACATTCCACACGAGGCTCGGTTCCAGTTTACTCTAACCCAATGCATCCAACTCTCTTTCCTTCGTATATCCGGTATCTTTAGTTCTGGCGCAATAACTTCGCCATCACACTCTGTAGGTTCCAGCATTTTTCCGATTACCACCTCTCGAATTCGAACCTGGTGTGCATTCTCGTGACAATCTCCATAAAGTCGGGTTCGTTATCAGGGGTAATATATCCTCTCCGGACAAGGAAATCAATCAAGACTGCATGTGATGATCAAAATCTGCAACACAATGGCAATCGTTCAACCCACCCA